>JBBPLS010000183.1:0-41220 GCA_038089895.1 Boletellus ananas | reverse complement strand
CGTACGGAGATAGTGGATGATGGTGGCAGCGTTGGTGGTGGGGTCAAGGTTAGCTTCAACAACTTTCATTTTAAACTCCACAAGATACTTGGGGAGGTAGTTGTCGGAGCGGACACAGGTATTGGTAAGCCAAGTGGTAGCTTTGGCTTTGGCATTGCTGTTTTTGAACGTGGTGTTAAAATCTGTGATAAAGTCTTTTATAGTTCCGAAGGTGTTGTTGTCGAGGGCTTTCTTGATACAGACTTGGGCCCAGCTCTTAGCTGTCCCATCCTTCATGAATGAGAGGGCGAACCTGATCTGCTTCTCGTCAGAGTCATAGATGGCACGGTTGATGAGCACGTAAGTGCAGACTGTGTTGAGCCAATGCTTGGCTGAGTTACTGGAGCCATTAAAGTCCTTGGGGGGGCTTAGGTGAAGTTTGGTGGGCTTGGACATGGCAGGGACTGCTGGGAAAGAAACCAGTGGTGGTATGAAGGGTCAGGGTGCCGGTGGTGGTACGAAGGGTCAGGGTGTGACTGGGGAGATGGCAAGGATGGTATTTGCTGGGGGTAGGGGTGTCAAAGTTATAGGAGGGCGAGGTTCATTGAGTATTTGGTATGCTAGGTCAAGGGTTTCATCTCGTTCCTCCTGAGGGAAGAGGTCGGAGGATGCATGGGAGTTCAGTGTGTCAGTGGATTCTGAGTCAGAGGTGGGTTCATCAGGGGAACGCTACCAGTCGGGGATGTCTGGGTTCTGGGAAATCTTGGGTAATGGGGGAGGTACTACTTGATGGTAGGTCATAGGGAAGCTAGTCTTTTGTTACATTTGGCATGGGTAGCGTCAAACGTAGACTCAAAGCCTACTCGATGGTTCAATGGGTTCAAGGTGAAACCGCAAGGGCTATGGCTGCTTAGCAGGTCGAGGTAAAACTGCACTAGGACACTTGTCACTAGGTGGGTTCTGGATGAAGGCTGGCCAAAGAGCAAGGCTCACTTGGTGGATTGAGGATGTCCGAGGTAGTGAGGCTAGATTGAGTAAGACTAGCTTAGGGAATATAAGCCTAAGTATTCAGGTTTATATAGGTGTAAGAACTGTGCACAGACCAAGCTGTGTTGATAGCATATCAGAGATAAGAGGTCATGAGTGATGAGTCAATTGGAAAAAGGAAGATCATAGAATGGAAGAGAAGTCTCATGTGCAAGACATGATGACTCAAGAGAAATGGTGTCTGTGCAGTGCATGAAGTGATCGGGTGGAAAGACGAAGAAAAAAGTGAAGCATGTGGAGAGAAAGAGAAAAGAATTGTAACAAAGCCCACACTAACATCATGCCCATAGCTCACTGGATCCAGAACTTATGTCACCATATGATGCTATGTCTTGCCATGACCCCTTCCACTCATCCCCTCAATCCCCTCTTATGCCAGGCAGTGAAACACCTAGTCAAATGCCACCGCTCCTCCCTTCACCTACTCATACATGCATTCAAAATTGAGCTGACCACAATTGAAACTGTTATCTCATCATGAAAAAACCTGGAGAGTGGCATACCCTATACTACAGTCATTGCCCCCTTCAAAGAAGCCATTGCACAACACAACATGCTCCACCCACAACTAGGAATTGGGGTATACACAAACAGTTCAGGAGTGAATAGCAACATTGGAGTTGCTGTGGTTCTCTTTAATCATCATTGCTCCCCACACTTACTGTACTAGACCTAGAAACTGACCATATCATGTATGAAGCTGAAGCAGTTGGACTCATCCTGGCAGCCCAATTGCTGCTCATAGAGGACAATATAGAATTCCTCATCTATATCTTCACTGACAATCAGGAAGTCATACAATCTGTTGACCTTTTCTCTACAAAACCAGGCAACTACCTGATTAATGAATTTGCCAGATTGATCACACACATCAGAGGGACAATAACAAGGGAAGAAAGGATGTCAGAGTACACTAGATCCCTAGCCATGAGGGCATTAATGGTAATGAAAGAGTAGATGATGAAGCAAAAGATGTTGCAAAGAGTGCTGCACACACCAGCCCCTGACTTCAGCTACCATCTTACCTTCATAACCGTCCCCTCCCCCTGAGCATCTCTGCTCAACTACAGTCACAACACAGCCAGTGTTATGATTCACTTTTCTTTCTCTTCACATGCCTTATCTTCCCTTCAACTTTGTCATCCAATCACATCATGCATCACATGGACACCATCTCCTATTGAGTCATCATGTCTTACACATGGGGCTTCTTTTCCATTCCACTGTCTTCCTTTTTCCCATTGACTCATCCCAATTACCAGTTCCTTGCTTCCTTTTTCTCATTAACTCATTTCTTTTGACTCATGATTATCAATACAATACTCACACAGCTTGGTCTGTGCACACTTCTTTCCACTATATATACCCAAGTAGTCAGGCCATGTATTCTCTAAGCTAGTCTTACTCAAATCTAGCCTCATTACCTCAAACCTCCTTGATCCACCAAGTGAGCCTTTGCTCCTTGGCCAGCCCTCAAACCCTCAAACCTGCCTAGTGATTATCATCCTAGTGTGGCCTTTACCTTGACTCACTGAGTGACTCTTCATCCTTGTGGTTTCCCTGAACCATTGAACCATTGACAGGCTTGCAAGTCTACATTCAATACTACCTACACCAAACATAACAAAAGACTAGCTTCTCTCTAGGCCTACCATTGCATAGTACCTCCCCTTTGGCATCCCAGAATTTCCCAGCACCTCTGCAGTGGGTGGAGACTCACCTCCACCACCTACTCTGAATCTGAGAGCAAGGACTCTGTCTCTCACTCAGACACCAACACAGATGAGTACCTCCTCACTTACCAAGAACAGGAGGAGATCTCATGCCTTGGATGCCAGCTATCTTCACAGCTGAGCATATCTTGTGTTCTATTGCCACCACTGGTCCCCATAGTCACCTTGTCCCCCATCATACCTCAATCGCCAGTACCACCCCCATCATTTCCCCTCACATCATTCCCCACTATGTCCTCTTCTAAACCCACCAAACTCTGCCTTAGTCCCTCTAAGGACTTTAACAGCTCTACTGTGTCTACCAAACACTAGCTCAAAACAGTCCACACTTATGTGCTTATTAACTGAGCAGTTTACAACACTGACGAGAAGCAAATTGGTTTTGCTCTCTCCTTTATGAAAGAAGGCATGGCTAAAAGCTAGGCCCAAGTTCATATCAAAAAAGCCCTCAACAACAATTCCTTCAGCACTATGAAGTGTTACAATCATAGATGAGCATGCGGATTCCCCTATTCTTTCTCCGGTCGATCTTACTCTTACTTCGGATTATTCCTTGATCGCAGAGTTGGACAGCCTCTGGCTTGATGACTCACCTACACCCGGCTTTCTATTCCACTCCGCAGCCGGATAGGTCCCCTTTGGTTTCCATGATACTGTTGATCGCAGTTGTGCCACTGTACTTTCCCACATTCTTCTTTGGGTGCGACGCGACTTACACCTTCCATATTTGGCCACGATTACACTTCCCCTATCTCACAGACGCTTACTCCTCCAATCACATTCGTCTGCGGTTACGTGTCTCTTCCCCATTCACACTAGGTATCTCACGTCTACCCTAGATAGTGTACAGCTATGCCTAGGTATTTATATGTGCCCTGTACTTGTAATTTCTCCAGTTAGTTCTGTGCAATACACGCGTAGTTTCTACCTGTCCACGAGTCCTCGTGAGGATAGTGAGATCCCTCTCTCTCTGATAGTCCCGCACCACTTGTTGAGTGTGCGCTTGACAGTTAGGTTCTGCGCGTTCGCGTAACAAAAGAACTAACTTGTCCCTCCGCCCCTGCTATTTAGCAGTAGGGCGAGAACCATCCACCATGGCATTTCGAGCACCACCCGAATCTTTAGACAAAGATCACATCCCGCCAGAGGAAGAAGAAATCTCCTACTCTGAGATAGAACATCTGCGATCACCATCACCTCCCCCTGCCCAACGACGCGTATCTGGGAGACCCCCAGCCAATCCATTGTTCGGACAACAACGAAGACAACCTTCCGTCACCTGAGACTCCATACAAGCCTCCCCTGGATGCCTCACACCTCCAGTGCTTACCCAGGAAGAATCTTACGAGGACGTCTTCACCACTACCCCAGTCCAGAACACCCCTCCCAGAATCACCGTTACCTCAGACCCAGACGCACCCATGCCTTCCACTTCCACCCAACCAGTAACTCCTGAACCTTTTGAGGAGGAACACAAGAAGGCAGAAAGACGAGCTGGCTTACCTGCGGACTTCTTCGGAAATGAGTCTGACGCTACCAGGTGGCTCCTATCTATGGAAGCCTACTTCCTCATGAACGAGCACATCTACAATGACGATGCCTCTAAAATCCTCACTGCCCTCAATAAGATGAGTAAAGGATGAGGAGCGGTCTTTGCTGAGTCTTGGTACCTCAAGACCCCCACAGCTACCTGGAACACTTTCGCTAATGCTTTCAAAGCCGCCTTTGTCCCTGCTGGAGAGAAGGAGAGAGCTTGCAATGATCTATATGAACTACGACAACATGACTTCCCGGAACCGGCCGAGGAAAAGATACCGGCGCATGCGAAGAGGGGAAACTTCGATGCCTATGCTGCCACCTTCAGATTAAAGGTTGGCAAGAGTGGTCTTACCGAAGACCATCATGACATTCTGATTGATGTCTTACGGAGAGGGGTAGACCACAAGCTGGCCGAAATGATGACCATGCTTAACCCTCAACCAGCGACTTGGGAAAGTTGGCTGGAAGCCGCACAAAGGTTTAATGAGAACCTGTTGCGCCTTAGGAAGATCCGGGACCCAAAGAGATTCCTGCCTCTCTCCTATGGAGGAGGATCTAGCCGAACGACAAGGGACCCCAATGCCATGGAGATTGATGCGATTCGCCTCACTCCAGTGGAACAAGCTGAGCATATGAAGAATAACAAATGCTTTGTATGCCACAGGGTAGGATGCCAATCCACCAATCATCGAGGAGGATCTAGGGCCACTCCCCCTTGTCGCTTCCCCCCGAAGCAACAAGTTAATGTAGTAGAATCCTCCACAGATGCCTTAGGAGAGTTCATTCAGAATACAGATCTCCCTCGGGACGAATTACTTCGCATCTTGAAACTCTGCACCCCTGATCCCGTAGAACAAGTCCACACAATCCATATTGCCAAACCATTGGGTTTTTAGAAGGGAGGGAAGTAGCAATGTCTTCTCCTCCCCACGTCATTGCTCTTGTATTTGTATCAGGTACCAACTCTAGAGCAATCAAACTCCCCATTTACCTCTATGAAGTCGGAGCAACCCGAAATATTGCAACCATCGCTTTGATAGACAGCGGTGCTACCAGATGCTTCGTCAATAAGCATCTCATGAAAGTCCATGGATGGACAATGATGCACCTGAAAACTCCTATTCAGGCTCATAACGTAGACGGGACAGATAACCGGAATGGAATGATCTGTCATTACATCACTCTCACGTTAAAGATCGGCAATCTAACCGAAGATCGACGATTCTTTGTCATTGACTGCAGACATGAAGGGGTGATCCTTGGGATCAATTGGTTATGAGAACAGAATCCCTAGATTGACTGGTCTACAGGAACGCTCTCCCTTCCTGATCAAACCTTCATTCCTCTGGCTGAGGACCATGTCTCCCAACGATATCTCATTTGCTATCTTGACCTCAACCCAGAAGAACGGAATGAGGAAAACTTTCAGTGAGCCCTACTCCAGCGAATAGGAAGGTTGACCCTCTCTACTGAACTCGCTCAACAACAACAGAAGGAAGAACGACCACTTCCCCCAGAGTATAAGGCCTTCCAGGATGTATTTGATGAACCCATCGCAGGAGAGCTACCCCCACACCGGCCATATGATCACGCAATCAACCTCGCCCCATCCTTCGTTCCACGAGTAGCAAAAGCTTATCCACTCAACCTGAAAGAGTTGGAAGCTTGTAGGACATTCATAGACAAACATCTAAAGTCTGGCAAGATCAAACCATCTAAATCTCCCCAAGCTTCGCCCTTCTTCTTTGTACAAAAGAACGATGGAGGTCTACAACCTTGTCAGGACTATCGATATCTCAACGAGCACACTGTCAAGAATGCCTACCCCCTTCCTCTCATCTCCAAGCTCATGGACAAACTTTGGGGATCCTCCATCTTCACAAAAATAGATATACGATGGGGGTATAACAACGGTCGCATCAAACCCTCAGATACCTGGAAAGCGGCCTTTATCACTCCCTTCGGGTTATTCGAACCGCTAGTCATGTTCTTCGGCATGTGCAACTCTCCCCCCACGTTCCAAGCCCTTATGGACGACGTTTTTCGCGACATGGTAACAGAAGGATGACTGATCATCTACATGGACGATCTGATCATCCATTCTGATAATCCTGAGGAACATCACCACCGCACCTTACGAGTACTCCAACGGATGCGAGAAAACCATCTGTTTTTGAAGCTTTCAAAATGCTTCTTCAACGTATTGGAAGTGGAATATTTAGGGATGATCGTACGACCAGGCCAGATCGGACTCGACCCCGCCAAATTATCCGCTATCAGAGACTGGGAACCACCTAAATCTGTCAAAGCAGTCCGATTGTTCATTGCCTTCTGTAATTTCTACAGAAAGTTTATTCCCAATTTTTCAGCCATCTGCCGACCGCTGCACGACTTGACGAAGAAGGGAGTTCTTTGGACTTGGTCGGATCAATGCCAAGATGCATTTGTAGCCCTCCACGACGCTTTTCTCAAGCAACCTGTCTTGCGCATGCCCAATCCCGCGGAACCTTTCTGGGTCATGACTGATGCCTCCCTTGTCGCATCTGGAGCTATCCTCATGCAGAAGGATACCAACGGAGATCTCCACCCTTGTTCCTACTTTTCCAAAACCTTTGCCCCTGAAGAGCATAACTACGACATCTATGACAGGGAACTTCTCGCTGTCATCTGGGCTTTAGAGGAATGGCGTCAATACCTGACTAGAACTCTGCACCGCGTCACCATCATCACCGATCACAAGAACTTGGCGTACTTCAAACAGCCACATAAACTCTCCCGTTGCCAGGCAAGATGGATGCTATTCCTACAGGACTTCGACCTGTCATTCCAACCCACCCCGGGTACCGCCATGGCCCCCACAGATGCACTCTCCTGCCTCCCTGATGTGGATGTTACGGAGGACAACCAGAATGTTACCCTCCTATCTACTGTGCATTTCGTTCGGGCCTTGGATGCTACTCTAGTAGAGCAGATCTCGACTTCTACCCTGACCGACCCCCTTGTCGTCGATGCCTTGGCCGCACTGGAATAGGATCACTCTCTATTGCCATGTGCCTCCCGTGCAGATTGGCGATACACCGATGGATTACTATACTTCCGCAATCGCCTCTACGTCCCTGAGTCCGCCCGCACTTCTCTTATACGATCTTTGCACGAGTCCGCCGCGGGAGGACATGGTGGTTTCTTTCGCATGCTTCACCTTGCTCAGCAGGACTATTGGTGGCCAGGGATGTCCACCTTCATTCGTAAATTTGTGGCCAGCTGCTCCATCTGCCAGGCCAATAAGGTGATCACCCACCTGACCACACCACCCCTATCCCCGATCCCTTCTGTTGCCACCCGTCCGTTTCAGCAAATCTCCGTGGATTTGATCTCTGCACTACCCCTATCCTCTGGTTTTGACTCTGTACTGGTTGTGGTCGACCATGGGCTTACAAAGGGGGTGATTTTCCTCCCTTGTCACTCAACGATTGATGCAGCCGGCGTAGCCTCCCTATTTTTCAAACACATTTTCCCCCGATTCGGCCTGCATGATCGTTGTATATCTGATCGAGGACCACAGTTTGCCTCAGCCTTCGCCCGAGAACTATCTTGTCTGCTCTAATACGACCTCGCCTTATCCACCGCTTACCACCCACAAACCGACGGTGAAACCAAACGGGTCAACCAGGAACTAGAGACCTACCTATGGATCTTTTGCCAAGGCGATCCTCACACCTGGGCCAACCTTCTCCCCATGGCAGAATTCGCGCACAACTCTGCAGTCCATTCCGTGACCAAGCAAACCCCTTTCTCACTAATGATGGGTTACGAACCACGGGCCTATCCCGCCATAGGACAAACATTCCTCCCTGCCCTGGAGGAATGGCTGACTATCCTCAACAAAGCCCGAGATGAAGCACAGCAAGCACATCAGGTGGCGCAACAGGCCATGACAGAAAGGGTCCGATCTTCTTACAAACCATGGAAAGTTGGAGACAAGGTGTGGTTAGACAACCGCAACCTGAAGCTTCATTATGCCTCGAGAAAACTAGCCCCTTGACGAGAAGGTCCCTTCGAGATCGTCCAAGTAATCTCTCCAGTCACTTACAAGCTTAAGCTTCCCCCCACATGGCAGATACATCCGGTGTTCCACGCCAACTTGTTACAACCATATAAGGAAACACAGGAACATGGACCCAATTACCCGAATCCCCCACCTGAGCATCTAGACAAAGAAGAACAATACGAGGTAGATCAAATTCTTGCTCATCTAGGTACCGCAGCACGAAGGCAGTACTTGATCCAATGGAAAGGTTACTCATCTGCTGAGAATACCTGGGAACCCGAACGCAATCTGACAGGTTCCCACAAACTCCTTCGAGCTTATAAGGCTGTGCGGCCCAAAGAATTCCCCTCAACAGGACGAAGAAGACAGAGAACGTAGCACAACCCCATCAACTACTTAAAGTACCATGTTCACGATTTCCCCGTTGCTGTTCGCTTTTCTCCTCATTTTCTTTGTTTGTTTCTTTTGCCCCTTTTTGTTGATCCTTCTTTGTCTCTGGGACGCTCACCGCCGCCTCCTCACGCTTCGGACTGGAGTCCACTATGCTCTCACCCCGGCCCAAGTTGTTTATCGCCAATGCCAGACTCCTCCTGACGAGGATACCCCCGGTCAGGATCAACCTATCCAACCTTTACTGGAGATTGACCGAGTGCGAGCTTGGTGCTTCTCAGTAGAGTTCCCTGATCTTGACTACAACAATTCCGGGTGGGACGCCGCACGAGGAGACTCATGGTGACTCCCCTTTTAATTGTTTTAATATTCACCCTTTCTGGCAATTCATTGATTCTGTTTTGGCCAATCTTCCTGTGTACCAACCCATCGGACGGCACCTTCGCGATGCTGTCATCCCTATGCATCCACCTCTTCGTCCCTTGGATATTGGAGATATCCCACCGCTGCGCCTTAATCGTCTCCCTTGTGCTACTCTGGTTAACTTTGTGCTTGACCTACTTAGAGATCCTGCTTGCACCTTTGCCTTAGAAGACACGGAGATCTTCCATGGCTTAGCCTATCTCCCCATCATCGTTCGTCTCGCCGGTTTCTACTTCATCACCCAACGAGCAGTCATTGATCTACTCCCCAATGCCACCTGGACCGTGGACAACAATCACCAGATCACCCTCGAGGTCACCCTTTCCTCGCTCGCCTTGGCAAGAGAGACAATCGGGGACTTCACCCTACTATCGGGATTCCCTAGGGCAATTCGCCAACTCCCGAGAGAACTCATTCTCCCTCATCTGTGACTCCATCTCTCACTGCTCTCTCTCGACGAGCGACAATTCTATTACTTCCCAGACGTCCCCTCGCTCTCCCCAGAATGGACTCCTGTGGGCGACACCGATCACGAACCAGAACTTTCCACAGGACATTCGCCACAACCAACCAGCCAGAGGATATCTACCCCCGAGCATAACTTCGTCCCAATCTGCCCAGACACTCCGAGACCTGACCCCGCGACCCCGCCAAGGCCCAGACAACCGATACCAGTCCCTCCTCCCCGACCCAAACCTATTAGAACTCTCTCCAGAGGACATAAACCTGGTGCGCGCATGGTTCTACCTAGCACTAGAGGCAATCCGGACCCGGTCAAACAGCCTACAGCAGTATTGGGTAGACCAGATGATGGCATTGAGCGGCCGGATTCCTCCGATAGCCCTTCCCCCATTAGTTCTCCAACATCTGAAAGGTGGAGATCGGTATGCTTCATATGCAGGTCCTCAAGTCATCATCGACCCGCATGTTGATCTTACAAATGCCCTTACTGCCACATTTCCGCTCCCGGACATCCCCAGTACGCTTGCCCTCAATGCCTTTGCCCCAATTGCGGAAAACCCGGGCACTCCACGCCTTTCTGCCCACACCCGTCAGGGGATGATTTTCTTGCCAGTGATGACACCGGTGAGGGCTCGCACACCAGTGGGGATATCTTCTGAGTTGGTGCCTCCGATCTACGACAGGGGTATTGTTACAATCATAGATGAGCACGCGGATTCCCCTATTCTTCTTCCGGTCGATCTTACTCTTACTTTGGATTATTCTTTGATCACAGAATTGGACAGCCTCTGGCTAGATGACTCGCCTACACCTGGCTTTCTATTCCACTCCGCAGCCGGATAGGTCCCCTTTGGTTTCCATGATACTGCTGATCGCAGTTGTGCCACTGTACTTTCCCACATTCTTCTTTGGGCGTGACGCAACTTACACCTTCCATATTTGGCCACGATTACACTTCCCCTATCTCACGGATGCTTACTCCTCCGATCACATTCATCTGCGGTTACGTGTCCCTTCCCCATTCACACTAGGTATCTCACGTCTACCCTAGATAGTGTACAGCTATGCCTAGGTATTTATACGCGCCCTGTACTTGTAATTTCTCCAGTTAGTTCTGCGCAATACACGCGTAGTTTCTACCTGTCCACAAGTCCTCGCGAGGATAGTGAGATCCCTCTCTCTCTGATAGTCCCACACCACTTGTTGAGTGTGCACTCGACAGTTAGGTTCTGCACGTTCGTGTAACATGAAGGATTTCATCACAGATTTTAATGCCACCTTCAAGAACAACAGTGCTGAAGCTGAGGCTACCACCTGACTTACTAACACCTGCATCTGCTCCAACAACTACCTTCCAAAATACATTGTGGAGTTTAAAATGAAAGTTGTCAAAGCCAACCTCAACTCCACCACCAATGCTGCCACTGTAATCCACTACCTTCACACTGGAATTCCAGTCTAGCTCTCTGACTGCATCTATGGTCTTAACACTGTCCCTACCACCCTTGATGACTGGTACAAGTGCATTGACCAGTTTTTATCCCAGAAATGCTTTGCTATCACAGTGGCCAAGGAACACTCCATCTATACCCAGGCTGTTTTCCAGCCCACCACCACTCCAAAGACTACCCCCACCTGTGACCCCAATGCCATGGAGGTCGACTGCCTCACCAAGCTCACTCCTAAAGAATGGGAGCAATTCAGAAAGGAAGGGTACTGTTTCTGATGCCATCAGAAAGGACACATGGCTTGGGAATGCCCCCAAGACCAACAACACCCCCACCCCCCACCCCAACAATCCCTTCCATGCCAAGAAAGTGGCTGTGGTTGAAAGCTTGGCTTCTGTGGAAGAAGTTGATGAAGAACATAACACCACCATCAGGAAGTTGGGGCACAAAGCATTTTCCTAGGATTTATAGAATGAAGACCTGCCTTGATGTCAGCTCCCTCCACTACAATACATAGTGTACCCAAGACCAAATGAAATTTATTGTACCTCACCTTGAAATTCATCATTTCTCTCCTCATTATGAAAATTGTTGAAACCACTGCCATCCTTGACTTAGGAGCCCAGATCAACTGTATTGACTGGGACTTTGTCAAATGAAATGACATCCCAATCACCCCTCTTGAACACTCTTTCTCTATCTGCAATACTGACATGTCCACCAATACCACCTGCAAATATCAGCTGGTACTCTATACCCAAATTGGTGGTATCACTCAATGTATTGCCTTTTATGTCTTCAATGGCAGATGAGAAAATGCCATCTTTGGATATCCATGGTTAAAATCCATGAACCCTACCATTGACTGGAAGGTAGGACAAGTTCTGATCCCTCTCAACCAGGACAAATCTGCCCTCCTTATGAAATCACACTGAAACATCCACTCATCATTTGTCAAATGAACAACTCACACACTGTCCTCCCTTCCTTCACTGATTAGCTCATGAAAAGAAACTGCTCTAGATGCCACTAAGCTCTCTGGCTTTCACAAGTACAATAAGACCAAAGATTCTGACGACTACATCACCCAAGGACTAGGTCTCTACCATCTCAACCAGGTCCAACGTTATGGATCCTGGATTGCTAACCCCTTGCTTATCAAATATGTTCAAAAGCTCACACTCTCCACAGAATTGGCCATGCAAGCTGAAGCAGCCAAACCCAAGAAAACCCTTCCCCCCACTTATACTGAATTTGCCAAGGTTTTCAGCAAGGAAGCCACCGATCACATACCTCCCTCTTGTCCATACAACTATGCCATTAACCTCAAGGATTCCTTTGTCCCTAATATAGGAAAACTTTACCCACTTTCATCTGCTGAACAACAAGCTGCTAATGACTTCATTGATGAAAATCTGAAGTCAGGAAAGATCTGCCCCTCTAAATCTCCCCAAGCATCTCCCTTCTTCTTCATCAAAAGAAGGATGGAGGACTCCAACCCTACCAGGATTATAGGTATCTCAATAAACATACTGTTTGTGACACCTATCCTCTTTCACTTATCTCCAACCTCATCAACAAGTTAAAGGACACCACTGTCTTACCAAGTTTGATGTCAGATGGAGATATAATAATGTTCACATTAAAGAACGTGACCCATGGAAAACTGCCTTTATCACCCATTGTGGACTCTTCAAACCAACTGTCATGTTCTTCAGCATGACTAACTCTCCCCCCACATTTCAATGATTCATGAGCAATTCCTGTCATGACATGATTGCTGAAGGATGGCTCATCATCTACATGGTCAACCTCCTTATCTTCTCCAATAATGATACCAACCACATATTGGATGCTGTATATAACAGCTGTACTGAGCCTGTAGCTTCTCAGTAGACACTGGGTATTAGGATGTAAGTACTAACCTGTAGCTTCTCAGTAGACACTGGGGAAGCTAAGGTAAACTAGCTACTGCGATGTAATGATGATTACATAATCACTAAGTAGCGAAATAGGAAATAATCCAACACCACACTGGTTGTATCAAATGCATTCTCCAGTGTATGGATGAGTTAGACCTCTACCTCAAGCTGGAGAAATGTTCTTTTGATGTCTAAGAAATTGAATATCTCAGCATGATAGTAAAACCAGGATCTCTCACTATGGATCCCACCAAAGTCACCGGTATTGCTGACTGGCCTACAGTGGCTCAAAAAAGTGTCCCAATGTTTGGCTATTTTGCAAAGACTTGACATTTGCAGGAGAACCAAAAGGTGTTAGCTCTAATCCTTGCTGGGTCATTGACAGCCCTAATCCTTGCCCTGAAGATGAGCCCTTAGTCATGTGATATGGTTGTCATGACACTAAGATATAGCTATATTAAAATGATATGTCATTGGGACACTTATTTGACCCTGGTATTATCAACTATCATTTAGTAAATAACATAAGGTTCTGATAGATGCTGTGCTTCAACCCTGTCTGATTATGTCACTTACATAATTCCAAATGATATAAAGAGCAGAGATACCATCCAGCTAACCCTACTTCATCATGAAATCCATTCCCTCCTCTGCTAGAGCCAATATTCATTTTCTCTCTGAATCTGGCCTTTCTACTAGGCAAATATTCTCCAAAACTGGTCTGGGGAAGTCTACTATAGCCAGGGTTATCAAAGAGATCTACCCAGGCAAGGAAAACATCAAATTAGGATATTCTTCCAAACTTTCTCCTACTGATAAAAGGAGAGTTGTCTCTAGTATTACCTTTGGCAAAGTTGAAAATGCTGTCCAGGCCACCCATCTCACCAATTCTGCTCTCGCCTCTCTTGTTAGGAATGTTCTCAAGTCTGCATCTCTCAAGGCTGTAGTCAAGAAAAAGAAGCTGCTCTTGTCTATGAAGCATAGGCAACATAGGGTAGTGTTATGTGTACATGTGGAATCTAACTGTCGAGCACACACTCAACTAGTGGTGTGAGACTGATGGAAGCAGAGAATCTCACTATCCTCACAAGGACTTGTGGACAGGAAGAAACTAGGCATAAATTGTGCAGAACTAACTGGAGAGAATGCAAGTACAAGACACATATAAATACCTAGATAGAGCTGTACACAATTTAGGGCCAACGTGAGATGTCTAGTGTGAATATGGGGGAGACGCATAACCATGAATGAATGTGGCACAGAGGAGTAAGCGTCTAGTGAAAGGGGAAGTGTAACTGTAGCCAAAATAGGAAGGTGCAAGTTGTGTCATACCAAAAGAGGAATGTGGGAAAATTAAGTGGCATGACTGCAATCAGCTGTAACCTGGAAACTGAAAGACAACTCATCTGGCTGCGGAGAGGAATAGAAAGCCAGGTATGAGTGATCATCTAGCCAGGGGCTATCTGATCCTGGAATGCAGTAAAATTGTAAGGAGAAATTAAGCACATAGTCAAAGGGGAGAAATAGGGAGGAATCTGTTATGCGAACATGCAGATCCTAACTGTCGAGCGCACACTCAGCAAGTGGTGCGAGACTATTGATGGGAAGGGGATCTCACTATCCTCGCGAGGACTCGTGGACAGGTAGAAACTACGCGTGTATTGCGCAGAACTAACTGGAGAGAATACAAGTACAGGGTGCATATAAATACCTAGACAGAGTTGTACACAATTTAGGGCTAATGTGAGATGTCTAGTGTGAATATGGGGGAGACATGTAACCACAAACAAATGTGGCATGGAGGAGTAAGCATCCAGTGATAGGGGAAGTGTAACCATAGCTTAAATAGGAAGGTGTAAGTTGTGTCATGCCAAAGGAGGAATGTGAGAAAACTAGGTGGTGTGACTGTGATCAGTGGTAACATGAAAACTGAACAGTGACTCATCCAACTGTGGAGATGAATAGAAAGGCAGGTATGAGTGATCATCTAGCCAGGGGCTATCCAATCCTGGAATATGATAAGACTGCAAAGAGAAATTAAGTGTATAATCAAAGGGGAGAAATAAAGAGGAATCTGCTTGCTGCTCTATGTTTGTAACATTACCCCTGGTGTAGATTGGAGGCACCAACTCAGATAGAGCCTTCCTGACTGGAGTGGAACTCCTCACTAGTGTCATCATCAGTATGGGGATCCAGTGTTGACGTTGTTGAATAGAAAGGATCTGAGTGTCCAGTAAGACCACATTGAGAGCAAAGGCATTGTGGACAAGCATATTGGGGATGCCTGGGAGTGGGAAGGTGGCAGTAAGGGCAGCAGTAGTATCAACAATTGGATTAATAGTGATTAGTGGCCCCACAGGTGAAGCAAAGCGACTGTCTCCTTCAAGATGCCCTAAACTTAGAGGGGGAGGATTGATTGGAGGAGCTTTCCCACTGATCCTCATCATATGGTCCACCAGTGGTTGAGCTTGACCCTTTGGTGCTTCATTCATTGCAAGAAGGACTAGGGTGAACCAACTTTGGAGAGATGTGAGCTTGTCAGGTGTAAATTCAGACACGCTGGGTAGGTAGAGTCAGGGGTGCTCAGATCTGGTCAGGGAGTGTCTGGATGAACTGGGACAAAGTTATGTGGCAGGGTAGATGTCTGTGGGGTGGTTGGCTATGTCGAATGTCCTGGGGAAAATTCTCCATCCCCAGTGGTTCTACCCATGTGAACCCAGCGGTCGGAGGAACCTGTTGCATCTGGAAACAGATAAAAGCGTCGTTCCTCCTCAGTGAGGAGGGAGAGGCAGAGTCGGAGATGTGGAGAACCAACTCCCTGGAGAGGTTGTAAATCACCTGTGGGAGTCTCGCAAGTAATGCAAGGTCGCCAATCATTTCTCGTGTGGATGATATGGATGAACAGGTGACTTCGGCATTGACTTCCACCTGGGTGTCTCCATCATAGGACAGACAAGGAAGAAGAGTGATGAGAGATTGTTGAGTGATGAAATAAAATCCAGAGAGGTGGATGATAAAAAGATTCTTGAAAGAAGGGAATATCTTCTAGTGCAAAAACCACAGCAGGGTCTCATAGAAGGTTGAACAGGAGATTAACCAATTGAGGGCGAGTGAGACGATTGAGGTGTAGCAGCAGATTATCTTCCACAGCCAGGGCATGAGATAATGGTTGCATAGGTAAGACAGTGTCATGCAAATGTCTGCTGATCAACTGGTAGCAAGGTAAATCAGAGAGAATGAAATCTAAGTACTGCCAAAAGGGGTGGATAGTAATGGGGAAGGATGAATGTGGGGGGTCACCAGGCATTTCCCAAGGCTGATCCCCACCCTGTGTTGTTGTTGTTAGCCATGTCAGGGAATTCAATAGAAAAACACCATGCCTGTGCATGGTCAATGATGAGGTTGGGGATAGGGGGTTGGTCCTGGATGGGCTGGTCCCAATTCTGGGAACATTGTTGGTACAAGACAGCAGCAGGGGTGAGGGTGTACCAGATGTTGACCCATCAGGAAATGAGGCAGTGGTGAGTGTCCTACAAGCAAAGAAGAACTATGAATAGGGGTAAAGGGATAAAGATGAATGAAATAAGAAGAAAGGTGATGAAGAAAGGGGGAATGGAAAACATGGCATTATTTAAGTAGGCGGGGTTGGAGTACTACGTTCTCTTTCTTCTTTGACTGGTTGGAGGGAAGTCTTTGGGCTGCGCCACCTTATATGCCAGAAGGAGTTCATGGGAATCTGTCAGATTGCATTCTGGTTCCCATGTGTTTTCGGTGGATGAGTAACCCTTCCATCAGATTAAGTATTGCCTTTGTGCTGTGGTACCTCGATGAGCAAGAATTTGATCTACCTTGTATTGGTCTTCTCTGTCAATGTGTTTAGGCAGAGGGTTGATATAATTGGGTCCATGTTCTGCAGTTTCCTTATATGGATACAATAGATTGGCATGGAACACCAGGTGTATTCACCAAATTGGAGGAAGTTTCAGTTTAAAGGTGATCAGAGACAAGACTTGAACTATTTTGAAAGGACCTTCTCTTTGTAGGGAGAGTTTTCTGGAGGCATAGTGTAGCTTTAGGTTGCGATTGTCTAGCCATCCCTTATTGCCCACTTTCCATGGTTTGTAAGATGATCAGACCCTTTCTGTCATAGCCTGTTGCACCACTTGATGGGCCTGCTGTGCTTCCTCTTGAGCTTTGTTGAAAATGGTAAGCTGTTGCTCAAGGGTAGGTAAGAAGGTTTGTCCAATGGCTGAATAAGCCCTCAGTTCGTAACCCATCATTAGTGAGAAAGGGGTCTGCTTGGTCACAGAGTGGACTGCTGAATTGTGTGCAAATTCTGCCATGGGGAGGAGATCGGACCAGGTGTGGGGTTGTCCTTGGCAAAAGATTCGAAGGTATGTTTCCAATTCTTGATTGACTCATTCAGTTTCCCCATCCATTTGGAGATGGTATGTGGTGGAAAGAGCAAGGTCATATTGTAGGAGGTGGGAGAGTTCTCAGGTGAACACTGAGGCAAATTGGGGACCTCGATCAGAGATACATTTGTTGTGTAGGCCAAATCAGGGGAATACATGCCTGAAAAAGAGGGTTGCTACCCCAGCAGCATTGATGGATGAATGGCATGAGAGGAAAATTACCCTCTTCATAAGGCCATGGTCAACCATGACCATCACAGAGTCAAAAGTGCCTGAAAGGGGGAGAGTGGTGATCAGATCAACGAAGAGTTGCTGGAAGGGGCAAGTGGCCACAGACAGGATAGGGGCCAAAGGGGGAATGGTTGGGTGAGTGAGCACCTTGTTGGCCTGGCAAACTACACAACTGGTGACAAAGCAGCAGAGGAAAGTGGAGAGGCCGGGCTACCAGTAGTCCTGCTGAATGAGGTGGAGGAGGTGGAAGAAACCCCCATGTCCCACAGCAGGGGACTCATGGAGGGCATGAACCAGAGGGAGGTGGACCACTTCTGGGATATACAGGCAGTTGCAAAAATATAGCAAGCCATCTGTGAACCTCCAATCCTGTTGTGATGCATGTGGCAACAGAGAATGGCCCAAGTCCAGTGCCGCTAGGGCATCCACCACCAAAAGATCAGAAGGGGTAGAGGAAGCGATCTTGTTGGTGAGGGCAATGTCCAGTGTGCAGACGAAGTGAGCCATGGACAGTAGGGTGACGTCCTGGTTGTTGTCCTGAACATCCACACTAGGTACCCAAGATAAGGCATCTGCTGGGCCCATGGCCATTCCTGGGGTGTGGTGGAAGATCAGATCAAAATCCTGTAGGAACAACATCCAGCAGGCCTGTCATTAGGACAACTTATGGGGTTGTTTGAAATAGGCTAAGTTCTTGTGGTTGGTGATGATGGTGACTTTATGGAGGGTGCTGATGAGATAATGATGCCAGTCTTCCAAAGCAAGGATGACCACAAGCAGCTCACAGTCATAGATATCATAGTTACACTCCTCAGGGGTGAAGGTTTTGGAAAAATATGAGCAGGGATGCAGATCACTATTGGTATCTTTCTGCATCAAGACTGCCCCTGATGCTACGAGGGACACGTCGGTCATGACCCAAAAGGGGTCAGCTGGGTTAGGAAGGCAAAGGACTAGTTGTTTGGTGAAGGCATCTCGAAGAGCAATGAAGGCTTGTTGACAAGCAGAGGACCAATCCCAATGAGCGTTCTTTTTGGTCAGGTCATGCAGGGGGCAACTGAGGGCAGAGAAATTTGGAATGAACTTCCAGTAGAAATTACAAAAGCCAATCAAGGATCATACAGCTTTTACCGATTTTGGTGGTTCCCAATCCCAAATGGCAGAGAGTTTGGTTGGGTCCAGTGTTACCTGTCTAGGGCAAATGATCATTCCCAGGTACTTGACTTCGGTGACATTGAAGAAACATTTAGACAATTTCAAGAAGAGGTTATGTTCCCTCATTTGTTGAAGAACATGTTGTGTTTGTTGGTGATGGCTCAGTTGATTGTCTGAATGGATGATGAGGTCGTCCATGTAGATAATGAGCCATCCTTCTGCTACCATATCACGAAAGATGTCATCCATCAAAGCTTGGAAGGTGGGGGGAGAGTTACATATACCAAAAAACATGACAAGGGGTTCAAAAAGACCAAAGGGAGTGATGAAGGCTGCTTTCCAAGTATCCATCAGTTTGATATGGACATTGTTATATCCCCAGTGAATGTCCATTTTAGTGAAGATTGTTGACCCCCTGAGTTTATACATTAAGTTGGAAATCAATGGAAGGGGATATGCATTCTTGACTGTGTGTTCGTTGAGGTATCTATAGTCCTGGCAAGGTCATAGTCCTCCATCTTTCTTTTGAACGAAGAAGAAAGGGGAGGCTTGAGGTGACTTGGAGGGTTTGATCTTTCCAGACTTTAGGTGTTCATCAATGAACTCCTTACATGCTTGCATCTCTTTTGGATTTAATGGATACACTTTCATGACTTTCAGTATAAAGGAAGGGGTGAGATAGATAGTGTGGTTGTAGGGTCAGTGTGGAGGAAGCTTGCCAGGCTTTGGTTCTCCAAAGACATTCTGGTAGGTCTGATATTCTGATGGTAGGAGTCATTCTTTCTCTTGATTTCGTTGGGCCAGTTCGGTGGAGAGAGTAAGCTTCCCAATTTTATGGAGGAGGGCTTGTTGGTACTGTATTTCATTATGGATTTCCAGATCAAGATCTAGGTATCACAACAGATATCGTTGAGAAATGTGATCCTGATTAGTTGTTATCCATGGTTGATCGGGTAGAGTGATTGTTCCCATTGCCCAGTCTATTTCAGGATTTTGTTCTTGTAACCAATTGATCCCAAGAATGACCCCTTCATTTCCACAGTCAATGACTAAGAAGCATTGATCTTCCGTAAGACCCCCGATTGTTAGAGTTAGTGTGACGTAGTGGCAGATCATCCCATTTCGGTTATCCGTTCTGTCAATGTTATGTGCCTGGATTGGGGTGTTTAGGTGGACCATGTGCCATTGATTCACTTGCACAAGATGTTTATTGACAAAACATCCTGTGGCACTGCTGTCTACTAATGTGGTGGCTGCAATGATTCAGGTACCTCCTGGTTCATTCATGTCAAGTCCAGTCCTTCTCTGCTCTACTCCAGTCGGTTGGAGGAGTGGGAGACAAGGGAATGGGACACAGGAATGGAGTTGGGTCAGAGGGGTGAGGACTTTGGCTTCAGCAATAGGGTTAGCATGATGTGCCTCTGTACATTTGTGTCCTCATATTTCAAAGGGCAGGATAAAGAGTATTGGAGGTGAAATCTGACAGAGTTCAGAGGAGAAGTGACTTAGGTGATATTCAAACTGAGGTATTACATTGGAGAGACTAGGCTTCATATACGGAGGACAGAAGCAAATTACTAATGGAGAAATGTAGATTGGTAAGTGATTAGTAAGCATAAACCCTCAGAGTTATACTCTGGAGACACAAAAGCATGAGCTTTACTTTGTGTAGCGAGCACAGCGACAGGAGAGTTCTATGTGCAATGTCAAAGTCAAATGGAGAAAACACAAAAGGAGAAAACAGAGACAAGAGGAACAGAAAAACAAGTCCAGAAGTGGAGTTCAATGGAGTTAGTCCAGAGCACTGGAGTTGAACTTAGGGATATGACAGTATCCCCCTCTTAGGCCTGAACCCCTGAAGGCTGTAAGTAAGACAATGCGGACTAAGGAAAAATATGGAGTCCAAAAATTTCTGGGGGTGTCCATGTCATGGTATAAAGTCCAGTGTGGTCTGTGATCTGCTCTCTCATCTCAACTACTATGTCCGAAGAACTCAACATCACCAAGATCGCCACCTGGTCTGATGTACAACTCACAGAGGACAAGGATGACAGCGAGAAGGTCAGTACCATGAAGTACGCAGAACGGCGGAGGCGTATGAGGAAGCAGAAGGAGGCAGAGTGGAGGGCATGTGAGGAGGCAGAGTGCAAGGCATGTGAGGAGACGGAGTGCAAGGCACACAAGAAGGCAGAGCAGAGACAATGAGAGGAGTAGGCAGTTTACCAAAGGGTGAGTGACATGGCAATGAAAAGAGCTGGAACTAAATGGGGGTAGGTGGAGGAGGTCCAGAGCCAACAGCTGGCAGCACTGCCCAGTAAGGGAAAGAAGCAGATGTCAGAACCGCCAATGTGTGAATAGTATGACCAGCGGGGGCTCGACTGTGTGTACCCTGACAAGGGAAAGGTGACAGCATGCAAAGCTTACAGCATCGCCAAGATGGCATGTGTGTGGCTCAGAGCAGAGCCACCAGAGAAGCAGTGGAGGCAGAGGTGAGTGGCAGAACTGGAGCTGGAGCTGGAACCAGAAGTGGGGCCCAGCATGCCCCAGTGGACTGCAGTGGATGACCTACTCATTCATGAGCTGTAGGAGGTCCGGAAGTTGCTCAGCGCAATCAAGCTAGCCATCCAGCTACAGGCTCAGCAGCTGGAGAGGCAGAACAACCTGCTTTACCAGCTAGTAGAGCTTTAAGGGATGGGGCTGTATAGCGACTGGGAGATGGACAATGAGATGGAGGAGGGAGAGCTGGAGGAAGCAGTAGAGAAGCTTCCAGAGTTGGAAACAGAGGAGGAAGAGGCGGAGGAGATGGTGGATGAGGACAAGGATGAGGATGGGGGATTGGCTGGAGCAGAGCCAGAGAAGTAGCGGCTGCTTGCTCCATCCCTTCATGTACATTGTTCATGGTGTGTATTTTGTGAATGCCATGTTTCTGATTGGAGTGACCGGAGTGATGAGTTCAAGGCTGGAATAGCCTGGGCTTTGTTGGGTAATGTGCATGATAGTCGTCAAGCAGTTCACTAGCATTGCCCAACTCCATAGCAAGTAGCCATGAGGTTTCTTTGTCAGTCCCCTCATAGCTGGTCCACTGGACTAGATAAAGGAGTTGATAGTGTCATCACCTTTGATCAATTTTAGTGTCAAGGACTTCTGTGATCTCATACTCAACTTCTCTGTCAACCTCAATCAGAGGTGGCAGAGATTGCACACAATTCAGGATGGTGTTCAGAATGGCAGGTTCTAGCTGAGACACATGGAAAATGGGGTGAATGGACTTCATGGAGTCAGGGAGTCGGAGTGTGAAGGAGTGTGTTCCAGGGTGTGCGATGATAGGGAATGGTCTGAGGTTCTTGTCAGACAACTTGTGGGATGAGTGTATAGTCCGGAAGTACTTTGCCTTTACATAAACACCATCTCTGATGTTGAAGTCTAGAGGAGGGATGTGCTTGACGTCAGTGGGTCCTTGGTACCACTATTGAGCTAGAGCCATTTCGGAGTGGAGGAATTCATGGAGTTCATGCAAATCAGAGGTGAACTCCTGAGCACAAGAGGAAGTCAGGAAGACGGAGGTGTCGACGGAAAGATTTGGATGATATCCTTTGTTAGCAAAAAATGGGGAAATGCCTGTAGTAGCACTAGACACATTGTTGAATGAGAACTCCATGAGAGACAAGAGTTCTGCCCAGTTGTCCTTTTGGTAGTTACAGTAGATCTGGAGATACTGCTCAAGGGTTTGGTTAGTCCGCTTGGTCTGACCATCTCCTTCCAGGTGATATCCAGAGGTGAAATGAAGGGTCATCCTGAGGGCTTTACCCAGTGAGTGGAAAAAGTGCGAAACAAGTTCTGAACCTCTATCAGACATGGTGTGGGACGGAACTCCATGCTTGGAGAACACACGAGTTACAAAGATTGTTGCTAACTCTGGAGTGGAGATAATGTCATGAGTTGGGATAAAGATTCCTTGCTTGGAGAGACAATCTACAACTACCAGTATGGCAGTGTATCTGTCAGAGGAGGGAAGATGCTCTATAAAATCCATGGAGATGGAGTTCCACAGACATTTGAGGATGGGGAGTTGCTTGAGTAGTCCATATGGATGATGGTGGGGAACCTTGGCCCAAGCACAGGAAGTGCATGAACTGACATACTCTTCGACTAGGGAGCGGATGCTGGGCCAGGTATACTCTTGTTGGATCAATTCTAAAGTCTGATTTTGGTCAAAATGACCAGTGAGAGGGTGATCATGCTTGTAGTGGAGGACCTGGAGGCGAAGGTCATTGGTGTCTGGAACGTAGATCTGTCTGTTGAGGCAGAGGAGCATGTCAGAGCCGATGGACCAGCAAGGGTTGGAGGTATCAGAGATGTGATGCTGGGCCATGGGATTGGAGGGAAGGGCAGAGAGGATGTCTCGGTAGAGCTAGTCCATGTCGATGAGGATTGTGGCATGAATGGCAGGTGTGAGGAGATAGGTAGCTCAGAGGGAAGATGCGAGCTGTTCCTGTGTGAATACCAGATAGAGGTTGTGGGAGTTGGCATGAGCATAGTCCCTATCCCCCTCTTTGGGATAGATGTCCCAGTGTCTAGTAAGGGAATCAGGCTTGGCGCTGAGGCGCCTGGGATGGAAACAAATGGTGAGGTTAAATTGGCAGAGGAACTCCGACCAGTGCACATGTCACTGGGTCAGGAGTTTCGAGGAAGTGAAGTACTCAAGGTTTTTATGGTCAGTGACAATGTTGACCGGAGAGGTGAAGCCCTCAAGGTAGTACTGCCAGTGCTGAAAAGCTTCAAAGATAGCCAAAAGCTCCTTATTGTGGGTGTCGTAGTTGAGCTCCAGAGCAGTGAGCGTACGGGAGTAGAATGGCATTCACTCGCTGTTTCTGTGGGAAACAACAAGTTTTGGAGTCTCCTTTATGATTGGTAGATCAACATCCAACCCTGTGACAAACAAAACATTTGTTGTTCTTCATATGCTCTGCTCATTCCACAGGGGTAAGTTGGTCATGTCTATATCCATGGTGTTTGGGTCCCGTGGGGCTCATAAGGATCCCCCATAGGAGAGGGGGAGGAATCACTTTGGATCACGAATCCTCCTGAGCTGAAGTAGGTTCTTGTTGAACTGTTGTGCTGTGCTTAGCCATTTATCCCAATTCTCGGGTTGGGGGTTCAAGGTGGCCATCATATCTGCTAGTTTTGAATCAACTCCTTTCCTTAGGACATCAATCAAGATCTCGTTGTGGGCTATGGTAAGGCCACTTTTGCCTACTTTCAGTTGGAAAGTGGTGGTGTATGCATCAAAGTTTCCTCATTTTAGATGTGTGGGCAATCTACTCTCGGTTGGCTCTGGGAAGTCTGATTGCTTCATTTCATATAGATCATTACAGGCTCTTTCCTTTTCTCCAATGGGAACAAAGGTGTTGTTAAAGTCATCAGCAAAGAGTGCCCATATGGAGAGTAGGGCTTTTGGGTACCAGCTTTCAACAAATACTCCTCCTTGTCCTTTATTCATTTTGTTTAAAGCGGTGAGGATCCAAGAGACATCATCATCATAAATATGTTCATTCATGGTGAAGTAAGCTTCCATAGAGGCAAGCCATCAAGATGCATCCAACGCTTCCCCAGAGAAGTCAGTGGGAAGACTTGCTCATTGTTTTGCCTTATGAGTTTCATGTTCCTCAGCAGGATCATTCTGAGGGGTAGTAGGTGGCATGGGGATGTCAGGATCTGGGATGATATTGATCTGTGGTGCGGACTTAATGGTTTGTACAAGGGTAGTAGGGTCTGTGAAAACGTCTGAGTATTCCTGGTCTTCTTGAGTTAAGAGTGGTGGGACGAGTCATCCTGGGAAAGCTTGGATATTTTCAGGGGTAACTGAGGGTTGTCTCCTTCTTTGTCCAAACAAAGGGTTGGGGGGTGGTCAACCTGAGATTTGTCAAGTGGCTGGTGGAGGGGAGGGGGTTTGCTGATATTCTATCTTGGAGTACGAAGGTTCTTTGTGAGGGAGATGCTCTTTGTCACTTGACTCTGGTATGTGATAGGCCGTGTTTGATAGGTTCTTGCCCTTCTGCTGAATAGCAGGGACAGAGGGACAAGTTAGTTCTTTTGTTATGTGTATGTGTGGAATCTAACTGTCAAGCACACACTCAACTAGTGGTGCGAGACTAATGAAAGCAGAGAATCTCACTATCCTTGCAAGGACTACAGAACTAACTGGAGAGAATACAAGTACAGGGTGCATATAAATACCTAGACAGAGTTGTACACAATTTAGGGCTAATGTGAGATGTCTAGTGTGAATATGGGAGAGACGTGTAACTGCAAACAAATGTGGCATGGAGGAGTAAGTGTCCAGTGATAGGGGAAGTGTAACCATAGCCTAATTAGGAAGGTGTAAGTTGCGTCATGCCAAAGGAGGAATGTGAGAAAACTAGGTGGCGTGACTATGATCAGCAGTAACATAGAAACTGAAGGGCAACTCATCTAGCTGTGGAGATGAATAGAAAGCTGGGCATGAGTGATCATCTAGCCAGGGGCTATCCGATCCTGGAATACGATAAAACTGCAAAGAGAAATTAAGTGTATAATCAAAGGGGAGAAATAAAGAGGAATCCACTCACTGCTCTATGTTTGAAACAGGTAGCATTTGCTCTCAAGCACCAACACTGGACTGTGGAGGACTGGACTAGGGTAATTTGGTCAGATGAAAGAAAGTATGTGTGGAAATTGGTAGGAAAGCCTTTGTAAGACATGGAAGTCCAGGGAACAGTAAAGTTTGGAGGAGGTTCCTTGATAGTTTGAGGATGCATGAGTTGGAATAAAGTGAGGATTCTTGCAGAGGTTGAAGGGAGGATGAATGCTGAGCAGTATGTCTCCATTTTGGAGGGTAATTGGCTTCCTTCCATGGAAAATTCTGAAATTCCTGAGGAGAGCATTATCTTTCAACAAGATAATGACTCCAAGTACACCTTTAAAAGAGCCAAGGAGTGGCTGGAATCTCAAGGGATCAAGATTCTTGACTGGCCAGCACAATCTCCAGATCCTAATCCCATTGAACATTTCTGGCAAATCCTCAAAAAAAAACTCAATAGCTATACAACACCACCAAAAGGAGTATGGGAGCTTTAGGAGAGAATTGAAGTGGAGTGGGGAATGATAGAGGCTGAGGAATGTCAAGGATTGATAGAGAGTATGCCTAGAAGAGTAGAGGCAGTGATAAAAGCAAAGGGAGGGCATACAAAGTACTAAATTGTAGAATAGAAATATTGCTCAAAAAAGTGTCTCAATGACATGTTACTTTAATATTGCTATATCTCAGTGCCATGACAACCAAATCACATGACTAAGGGCTCATCTTCAGGGCAAGGATTAAGGCTATCAATGACCCAGCAAGGGTTAGAACTAACACCTTTTGGTTCTCCTGCAAATGTCAAGTTCTTGCAAAATAGCCAAATATTGCAACACTTTTTTGAGCCACTGTATTGAGAAGGCAATAGAAGGCTCTTTCTGATGATAACTAGAAGTGGAGTTGTTACAACAACAGCAACAAGAAGTCCTATAGTATTGTTCTGCTATAGCTGCAACTCTAGATGCTCTTGGGAGATTAAAAGGTCTGTGTTACATGTACGTGTAGAAGCTAACTGTCGAGTGCACACTCAACTAGTGGTGCGAGACTGATGAAAGCAGAGAATCTCACTATCCTCACAAGGACTTGTGGACAGGAAGAAACTATGCATAGATTGCACAGAACTAACTGGAGAGAATACAAGTACAGGGCATGTATAAATACCTAGACAGAGCTGTACACAATTTAGGGCCAATGTGAGATGTCTAGTGTGAATATGGGGGAGATGCATAACTGCAAACAAATGTGGCACAGAGGAGTAAGTGTCCAGTAATAGGAGAAGTGTAACCATAGCTAAAATAGGAAGGTGTAAGTTATGTCATGTCAAAAGGGGAATGTGGGAAACTAAGTGGTGCAACTGTGATCATCAGTAACCTGGAAACCGAAGGACGACTCATTTGGCTGTGGAGAGGAATAGAAAGCTAGGTATGAGCAATCATCTAGCCAGGGGGTATCTGATCCTGAAACATGGTAAAATTGTGAAGAGAAATTAAGCACATAATCAAAAGAAAGAAATAAGGAGGAATCCACTTGTTGCTCAATGTTTGTAACATTACCCCCAGTGTAGATTGGAGGCACCAACTCAGATAGACTCTTTCCAACTGGAGTGGAACTCCTCACTGGTGTTGTCATCAGCATAGGGATCTGGTGTTGACATTGTCAAACAGAAAGGATCTAAGTGTCCAGCAAGACCACATTGAGGGCAAAGGCATTGTGGACAAGCGTATTGGGGATGCCTGGGAGTGGGAAGGTAGCAGTAAGGGCAGCAGTAGTGTTGACAATTGGATTGATAGTGATTAGTGGCCCCGCAGGTGAAGCAAAGTGACTGCCCCCTTCAAAATGCCCTAGACTTAGAGGGGGAGGATTGACTGGAGGAGCTCTTCCACTGATCCTCATTATATAGTCCACTAGTGGTTGAGCTTGATCCTTTGGTGCTTTGTTCATTGTGAGAAGGACTAGTGCAAACCAGCTTTGGAGAGATGCAAGCTTGTCAGATGTAAACTCAGACACAGGTGGGTCATGGAGGCAGGACTGGAATTGCTGGGTAGGTGGAGTCAGGAGTACAGGGATCTGGTTGGAGATTGTCTGGATGAACTGGGACAAAGTTATGTGACAGGGTAAATACCTGCAGAGTGGTTAGCTGTGTTGAATGTCCTGGAGAAAGTTCTCTATCCCTAGCAGTTCCACCCACATGAACCCAGCAGTTGGGGAATATGGTCATGTCTGGAAACAGGTAAAAGTGTCATTCCTCCTCAGTGAGGAGGGAGAGACAGAGTCGGGGATGTGAGAGAACCAACTCCCTGGGGAGGTCACAAATTGCCTGTGGGAGTCCTGTGAGTAATGCAAGATCACCAATCGTTTCTCGTGTGAATGATACGGATGAACAGGCGACTTCGGCATTCACTTCGACCTGAGTGTCACTGTCATAAGATAGATGAGGGAGGAGAGCAACAAGGGATCATTGGGTAATGAAATAAAATCCTGAGAGATGAATGACAAGTGGTAAATAAAAGGATTCTTGAAAGGAAGGAATGTCTTCTAGTGCAAACACCACAGCAGGATCTCGCAGGAGGTCGAACAAAAGATTAACCAATTGAGGGTGAGCAAGACAATTGAGGCATAGTGGTGGATTATCTTCCACAGCCAGTGGACAAGACAAGGGTTGCATAGGTATGACAGTGTCATGTAAATGCCTGCCAATCAGCTGATACTAGGGTAGATTGGAAAGAATAAAGTCTAAATATTGCCAAAAAGGGTGGATAGTAATGGGGGAGGAGGAAAGTGGGAGGTCACCAGGCATTTCCCAAGGCTGATCCCTACCCTGCATTGTTGTCATTGGCTGCATCGGGGAACTCAATTGAGAAACACCACACTTGTGTGCAGTCAATGATGAGAGTAGGGATAGGGGGTTGGTCCTGGATGGGCTAGTCCCAATTTTGGGAGCAGTGTTGGTAAACGACAGCAGCAGGGGTGAGGGCATAGCAGATGTTGATGTGTCGGGAAATGAGACAGCAGTGAGTGTCCCACAAACAAGGAAGAACTACAAATGAAGGGAGGAGAACAAAGATGAAAGAGATAAGA
This sequence comes from Boletellus ananas, assembly GCA_038089895.1. Classification (NCBI taxonomy): domain Eukaryota; kingdom Fungi; phylum Basidiomycota; class Agaricomycetes; order Boletales; family Boletaceae; genus Boletellus; species Boletellus ananas. Next base: position 12,734 of record JBBPLS010000183.1, on the reverse strand, counting down.
AGAAAGGTGGCAACGAGGGGGGAATGGAGAACATGGCATAATTTAAGTAAAGGAGGCAGGTGTACTATGTTCTCTTTCTTCTTCGACTGGTTGGGGGGAAATCCTTGGGCCACACAGCCTTATATGCCAGAAGGAGTTCGTGGAAATCTGTCAGATTGAGTTCCAGTTTCCATGTGTTTTCTGCGGATGAGTAACCTTTCTATCAGATCAAGTATTGCCTTCGTGCTACAGTACCTCAATGAGCAAGAATTTGATCTACCTCATATTGGTCTTCTCTGTCGATGTGCTCAGGCAGGGGGTTGATATAATTGGGTCCATGTTTTATGGTTTCCTTATAGGGATACAATAGATTGGCATGGAACACTAGGTGTATCTGCCAAGTTGGGGGAAGTTTCAGTTTGAAGGTAACCAGGGATAGTACCTGGACAATTTGAAAGGACCTTCTCTTTGAGGGGAGAGTTTTCGGGAGGTGTAGTGTAGTTTCAGGTTGCGATTGCCTAGCCATACCTTATTGCCCACTTTCCATGGTTTGTAAGAGGATCAGACTCTTTCTGTCATAGCCTGTCACACCACCTGATGAGCCTGCTGCACTTCTTCTTGGGCTTTGTTGAGAATAGTAAGCCATTGCTCTAGGGCAGGTAAGAAGGTTTGCCCGATGGCCAGATATGCTTGTGGTTCATAACCCATCATTAGTGAGAAAGGGGTCTGCTTGGTCATGGAGTGGGCTGCAGAATTGTGCGCAAATTCTGTTATGGAGAGGAGATTGGCCCAGGTGTGCAGTTGTCCTTGGCAAAAGATTTGGAGGCATGTTTCCAATTCCTAGTTGACTCGTTCCATTTCCCCATCAGTTTGGGGATGGTATGCAGTGGAGAGGGCAAGGTCATACTGTAGGAGGTGAGAGAGTTCTCTAGCAAATGCAGAGGCAAATTGGAGACCTTGATCTGAGATGCATTTGTTGTGTAGACCAAATTGGGGAACACATGTTTGAAAAAGAGGGTTGCTACTCCTGTGGCATCGATGGAAGAATGACATGGGAGAAAAATTACCCCCTTAGTAAGGCCATGGTCAACCACAACCAGTACAGAGTTGAAACCACCCGAAAGGGGAAGGGCAGTGATAAGATCAACGGACAATTGCTGAAAGGGGCAAGTCACAACAGATGGAATAGGGACTAAAGAGGGAATGGTCAGGTGAGTGAGCACCTTGTTCACCTGACAGATGGCACAGCCTGCTACAAAATGCTGGAAGAAAGTAGAGAGGCCTGGCCACCAATAATTGTGTTGCATAAAATGGAGGAGACAGAAGAAGCCCTTGTGTCCACCAGTGGCAGATTCATGGAGAGCCTGAACAAGGGTGAGACAGGCTGGTTCCAGGACATACAGTCAATCACAAAAGTAAAGTAGCCCATCAACAAACTCCCAGTCGTGTCGAAAAGCTCTGGGTAACAGTGAGTGGCCTTGGTCCAGCGCCACAAGGGCATCCACTACCAAGGAGTCGGAGGGGGTGGATGAGGTGATTTCATTGGCGAGGGCAATGTCCAGCACACAGACAAAATGAGTGGTGGATAATAAGGTGACATCTTGGTTGTCATCCTGAGTATCCACACTGGGAAGATGGGATAAAGCATCAGCTGGGCCCATAGCAGTTCCTGGAGTGTGATGGAACATGAGATCAAAATCCTGCAGGAACAACATCCAACAGGCTTGCTGCCAGGACAACTTGTGTGGTTGCTTAAAATAAGCAAGGTTCTTGTGATCAGTGATGATGGTGACTTTGTGGAAGGTGCTGGTGAGGTAGTGATGCCATTCCTCCAGAGCACAGATGACCGCAAGCAGCTCTCGGTCATAAATGTCATAGTTATGCTCCTCAGGGGTGAAAGTCTTGGAAAAGTACAAGCAGGGATGCAGATCACAATTAGCATCTTTCTGCATCAAAACCGCCCCTGACGCCACAAGGGAAGCATTGGTCATTATCCAAAAGGGGTTGGCTAGGTTAGGAAGACGAAGGATCAGTCATTTGGTAAAGGTGTTGCAAAGAGCAATAAAGGCTTGTTGGCAATCTGAGGACCAATTCCAGAGGGCATTTTTTTTGGTCAGGTCGTGTAGAGGGCGACTAAGAGTAGAGAAATTTGGGATGAATTTCTGGTAGAAGTTGCAAAAACTGATAAAGGATCACACAGCTTTGACCAATTTGGGTGGTTCCCAATTGTGGATAGCAGAAAGTTTGGCTGGGTCCAGTGTTACCTGGCCAGGGCTAACAATCATTCCCAAATACTCTACTTTGGTGACATTGAAGAAGCATTTGGATAATTTCAGGAAGAGGTTATGTTTGTTATGAATATGTGTGGAAACTAACTGTCCAGCGCACACTCAACTAGTGGTGTGAGACTGATGGAAGCAGAGAATCTCACTATCCTCGCAAGGACTTGTGGACAGGAAGAAACTAGGCATAGATTGCACAGAACTAACTGGAGAGAATACAAGTACAGGGCATGTATAAATACCTAGACAGAGCTGTACACAATTTAGGGCCAATGTGAGATGTCTAGTGTAAGTATGGGGGAGACATGCAACTGCGAACGAATGTGGCACAGAGGAGTAAGTGTCCAGTGACAGGGGAAGTGTAACCATAGCCAAAATAGGAAGGTGTATGTAAGTCATGTCTCATCAAAAGAGGAATGTGGGAAAATTAAGTGGTACAACTGCGATCAGCGGTAACCTGGAAACCAAAAGATGACTCATCCAGCTGTGGAGAGGAATAGAAAGCTAGGTATAAGTGATCATCTAGCCAGGGGCTATCCAATCCTGGAACACAGTAAAATTGTGAGGAGAAATTAAGCACATAGTCAAAGGGGAGAAATAAGGAGGAATCCACTCATTGCTCTATGTTTGTAACATTACCCCCAGTGTAGATCGGAGGCACCAACTCAGATAGGATCTTCCTGACTAGAGTGGAACTCCTCACTGGTGTCATCATCAGCATGTGGATCCAGTGTTGACAGTATCGAACAGAAAGGATCTGAGTGTCCAGCAAGACTGCATTGAGGGCAAAAGGCATTGTGGACAAGCGTATTGGGGATGCCTGGGAGTGGGAAGGTGGCAGTAAGGGTAGCGGTAGTGTCAACAATTGGATTGATAGTGATTAGTGGCCCCACAGGTGAAGCAAAGCGACTGCCCCCTTCGAGATGCCCTAGACTTAGATGGGGAGGATTGACTGGAGGAGCTCTCCCACTGATCCTCATCATGTGGTCCACCAGTGGTTGAGCTTGATCCTTTGGTGCTTCATTCATTGTGAGAAGGACTAGAGCGAACCAGCTTTGGAGAGATGCGAGCTTGTCAGATGTAAACTCGGACATGAGTGGGTCATGAAGGTGGGATTGGGATTGCTGGGTAGGTGGAGTTGAGGGTACTGGGGTCTGGTCAGGGAGTGTCTGGATGAACTGGGACAAAGTTATGTGGTAGGGTAGATACCCGTGGGGTGGTTGGTTGTGTTGAATGTCCTGGGAAAAGTTCTCTGTTCCCAGTGGTTCTACCCATGTGAACCCAGCGGTTGAAAGATTCAGTTGTGTCCAGAAACAGGTAAATGTATTGTTCATCCTCAGTGAGGAGGGAGAGGCAGAGTCGGAGACGTGGGAGAACCAACTCCTAGGGGAGGTTGCGAATCACCCATGGGAGTCCCACAAGTAATGCAAGGTCACCAATTGTTTCATGCATAGATGATACTGATGAACAGGCAACTTCAGCATTGACCTCTACCTGGATATCTTCGTCATAGGACAGACAAGGAAGAAGAGCGATGAGGGATTGTTGAGTGATAAAGTAGAATCCAGAGAGGTGAATGATGAGCAGCAAATAAAATGATTCCTGGAAGAAGGGGACATCTTTTAGTGTAAAAACCACAGCAGGATCTCATAGAAGGTCAAACAGAAAGTTAACCAGCTGAGGGCAAGTGAGATGATTAAGCCATAGCGGTGGATTATCTCCCACAGCCGGTAGACGAGACAAGGGTTGCATAGGTATGACAGCGTCACATAAGTGCCTGCCAATCGGCTGATACTGGGATAGATCAGAAAGAAGAAAGTCTAAATATTACCAAAAAGGGGAGGAGGATAAAAATGAAAGAAATAAGAAGAAAGGCGACAATGAAGGGGGGAATGGAAAACATGTCATTATTTAAGTAGAAGGGATGAGCATACTATGTTCTCTTTCTTCTTCAACTGGTTGGGGGGAAGTCTTTGGGTTGTGCAGCCTTATATGCCCAAAGGAGTTTGTGGGAATCTGTCAGATTGTGTTCCAGTTCCCAAGTATTTTCAGCTGATGAGTAACCTTTCCATCGGATCAAGTATTGCCTTTGTGCTGTGGTACCTCAATGAGCAAGAATTTAATCTACCTCATATTGGTCTTCTCCATTGACATGCTCAGGCAAGGGGTTGATGTAATTGGGTCTGTGTTCAGTAGTTTCCTTATAGGGATATAATAGATTGGTGTGGAACACTGGGTGTATCTGCCAAGCTGGGGGGAGTTTTAGTTTAAAGGTAACCAGTGATAGGACCTGGACAATTTTGAAAGGGCCTTCTCTTCGAGGGGAGAGTTTTCAGGAGGCATAATATAGCTTTAGGTTGCAATTGTCTAGCCATACCTTATCATCCACTTTCCATGGTTTGTAAGAGGATCAGACTCTTTCTGTCATAGCCTGTTGCGCCACCTGATGAGCCTGCTGCGCTTCTTCTTGGGCTTTGTTGAGAATAGTAAGCCATTGCTCCAAGGCAGGTAAGAAAGTTTGCCTGATGGCCGGATATGCTTGTGGTTCATAACCCATCATTAGTGAGAAAGGGGTCTACTTGGTTGTGGAGTGGGCTGTGGAATTGTGTGCAAATTCTGCCATGGGGAGGAGATTGGCCCAGGTGTGCAGTTGTCCTTGGCAAAAGATTTGGAGGCATGTTTCCAATTCCTAGTTGACTCGTTCCATTTCCCCATCAGTTTGGGGATGGTATGTGGTGGAAAGGGCAAGATCGTACTATAGAAGGCAAGAGAGTTCTCTGGCAAATGCAGAGGCAAATTGGGGACCGCAATCCGAGATGCATTTGTAGTGTAGGCCAAATCAGGGGAACACACATTTGAAAAGAGGGTTGCTACTCCTGTGGCATTGATGGAAGAATGACATGGAAGGAAAATTACCCCCTTAGTAAGGCCATGGTCGACCACAACCAGCACAAAATTAAAACCACCCAAAAGGGGAAGGGCAGTGATAAGATCAATGGACAATTGCTGGAAGGGGTGAGTCGCAACAGATGGAATAGGAGCCAAAGGGGGAACAGTTGGCTGAGTGAGCACCTTGTTTGCTTGACAGATGGCACAGCCAGCTACAAAGTGCTGGAGGAAAGTGGAGAGACTTGGCCACCAATAATCATGTTGCATAAGATGGAGGAGGTGGAAGAAGCCCCTGTGTCTGCTGGCAGCAGACTCATGGAGAGCCTGAACAAGAGCGAGACAGGCTGGCTCTGGAATGTACAGTTGATCACAAAAATAAAGTAGCCCATCAACAAACTTCCAGTCCTGTCAAGAAGCCCTGGGCAATAGTGAGTGGCCTTGGTCCAGTGCTGCTAGGGCATCCACTACCAAGGGGTCGGAAGGGGTGGATGAGGCAATTTTGTTAGCAAGGGCGACATCTAGTGCACAGACAAAATGAGCAGTGGATAATAGGGTGACATCCTGGTTATTGTCCTGAGTATCCATGCTAGGAAGGCAGGATAAAGCATCAGCTGGGCCCATAGTGGTTCCCAGAGTGTGATGGAACACAAGATCAAAATCCTGTAGGAACAACATCCAATGGGCTTATCACCTGGACAGCTTGTGTGGTTGCTTAAAATAAGCAAGGTTCTTGTGATCAGTGACAATGGTGACCTTGTGGGAGGTGCTGGTGAGGTAGTGACGCCATTCTTCCAGAGCACAGATGACTGCAAGTAGCTCACGGTCATAAATGTCATAGTTATGCTCCTTAGGGGTGAAGGTTTTGGAAAAGTATGAGCAGGGATGCAGATTGCCATTAGTATCTTTCTGCATTAAAACTGCCCCTGATGCCACGAGGGAAGCATCGGTCATAACCCAAAAGGGGTTGGCTGGGTTAGGAAGATGGAGGATCAGTTGTTTGGTAAATGTTATGATTCACTTTTTCTTCATCTTCACACGCTTACTTTTCCTTGTCACCTGATCATTGCACATCATGGATGCCTTTCCATTGAGTCATCGTGTCTTATACACGAGACTCCTCTTCCTTTCCACCCATCTCTTCCATTTCCCATTGACTCATTTTAATTACTCATGCTTTATCATCTCTTTCCCATTGACTCATTTTGATTACTCATACTTCTTCATCTTTTTCTCATTGACTCATCTCTTATGACTCCTTATCTCTGATACGCCGTCAACACAGCTTGGTCTGTGCGTAGTTCCTACACCTATATAAATCCAAGTACTTAGGCCTGTATCCCCTAAGCTAGTCTTACTCAATCTAGCCTCATTACCTTGGACCCCTTGATCCACCAAGCAAGCCTAGCTCCTTGGCCGGTCCTTGTACCCAGAAACCACCTAGTGACAGCTGTCCTAGTGTGGCCTTACCCCGACCCGCTAAGCAACCTTTGTCCTAGCAGTTACCCTCAAACCCCTCGAACCATTGACTAGGCTTTGAGTCTACATTCGACACTATCCGTGCCAAACGTAACAAAAGACTAGCTTCTCCCTAGGCCTACCATTGAGTAGCGCCTCCCCCATCATACCAAGATTTCCCAGACCCCCAACATCCCCGACTGGTGGTGTTCCTCTGATGAACCCACCTCAGACTCTGAATCCACTGAAACACCAACATCCCACACATCCTCAGACCTCTTCCTCCCCACCTAGGAAGAACGAGACAAAACCCTCAAGCTCGCATATCGTATAGTCAACGAGCCACGCCCTCCCATCACTTTCACACCCCTACCCCCAGCACATACCATCCCTACTACCTCCCCTGTTACACCCCAACCCCCTGCACCACCAAGACCCTTTGTACCACCACCAAACCCCCAAATGAGTACCACCATGTCCAAACCCACCAAACTCCACCTTAGTCCTCCCAAAGACTTCAACGGCTCCAGTAACTCTGCTGAGCATTGGCTCAACACAGTCCACACCAATGTACTCATCAACCATGCCATCTATGACTCTGACGAGAAACAGATTGGCTTTGCCCTCTCATTTATGAAAGAAGGAACGGCCAAGAGCTGGGCCCAAGTCCGCATCAAGAAAGCCCTTGACAACAACACCTTTGGCACTATGAAGGACTTTATCACAGATTTCAACACCACGTTTAAAAACAGCAATGCCGAAGCTGAGGCTACTACTTGGCTTACCAATACCCATGTCTGCTCCAATGACTACCTCCCCAAATATCTTGCAGAGTTTAAAATGAAGGTCGTTGAAGCCAACCTTGACTTCACCACCAATGCCGTCATGATCATCCATTACCTTTGTGCCGGAATTCCCATCTGGCTCTCTGACCGGATGTACAGCCTTGACAAGATCCCCACCACCCCCGATGACTGGTACACTTGCATCGACCAGTTTTTATCCCAGAAACATTTTGCCATAGCTGTGGCCAAACAACACTCCACTTGTACTTCCTCTGCCTTCCAACCTATCTCTACCCTGCGCACCACCCCTGCCAAAGACCCAAATGCTATGGAGGTGGACTGCCTCACCAAGCTCACCCCCGAAGAATGGGAACAATTTAAAAAGGAAGGACGATGTTTCCGATGCCATCAGAAAGGACACATCGCCTGGGAATGTCCCAAGACCAACGACACCCCCACCCCTCACCCTCACAACCCTTTCTGTGCAAAGAAGGTAGCAGTTGTGGAAAGCTCCACTTCTGTAGAAGAGGTTGATGAAGAACACAATGCCACCATTAGGAAATTGGGGCGTGAAGCATTTTCCCAGGATTTTTAGAAAGGAGACCCATTTCAACGTCGGCTCCCTCCTCCACAATACATAGTATACCAAAGATGAAACGAAACTCCCTGTACCTCCCCCTGAAATTCATCATGTCACCCCTCACTATGAAAACCGTTGAAACCACCACCATCCTCAATTCTGGAGCCCAGATCAATTGTATTGACTGGGACTTCGTCAAATGAAACGACATCCCTATCACCCCCCTCAAACACCCTTTCTCTATTCGCAACACCAATATGTCCACCAATACCACATGTAAGTACAAAGCTGTACTTTACACTCAAATTGGTGGCATTACACAAAGAATTGCTTTTTACGTCTTCAATGGAGGATGAGAAAATGCCATTCTAGGCTACCCGTGGTTGAAAGTCATGAATCCCACCATCGACTGGAAGGCAGGATGAGTCCTAATTCCTATAGACCAGGACAAATCTGCCCTACTTATGAAATCCCACCGAAATGCTCGTACCATCTTCACTAGACGAACCACCCATGCACCAACCACTCTCCCTTCTCCGATAAACCCTCAAAAAGAGACTGCTCTCAACGCCACCAAGCTTATAGGGTTCAGACAATACAACAAAACCGAAGACCCCAACGACTACATTGTCTGAGGACTTGGACTTTATCATTTGAACCGGGTCCAATGTTATGGATCCAGAATTGCAAACCCCTCACTTATCAAATACGTTCGAAAGCTGACCCTCTCTACTGAATTGGCCATGTAAGCAGAGCTAGCCAAGCCCAAGAAAACTCTCCCCTCTGCCTACGCTAACTTTGCCAAAGTCTTTAGCAAAGAAGCCACTGACCATGTTCCCCCTTCTCGCCCCTACGATCATGCAATAAACCTAAAAGATTCCTTTGTTCCCAAAATTGGGAAACTGTACCCTCTTTCCTCCACCGAACGACAAGCTGCTGATGATTTTATTGACAAAAACTTGAAATCTGGCAAGATTCACTCATCTAAATCCCTCCAAGCATCTCCCTTCTTTTTCATCAAGAAAAAGGATGGAGGACTCTGGCCCTGTCAGGACTATAGGTACCTCAATGAACACACGATTCAAGATGCCTATCCCCTCCCACTCATCTCCAACCTCATCAATAAACTAAAAGATGCCACCGTCTTCACCAAGTTCGATGTGCATTGGAGATATAACAATGTCCACATAAAAGAAGGTGACCAATGGAAAGCCGCTTTCATTACCCATTGAGGGTTATTTGAGCCAACTGTCATGTTCTTTGGCATGACCAATTCTCCCCCTACATTCCAATGATTCATGAGTGACTCATTTTGGGACATGATTGCCGAAGGATGGCTTGTCATTTACATGGATGACCTCCTCATCTTTTCCAACAATGACACTGATCACACCACTCATACCAAACGTGTTCTCCAGCGCATGGACGAGCTTGACCTCTACCTCAAACTGGAGAAGTGCTCCTTCAATGTCCGAGAAATTGAATATCTCGGAATTATTATCAAACCAGGATCCTTGGCCATGGATTGTACTAAAATCACAGGCATTGCAGACTGGCCAACCCCTCAAAAGGTCAAGGACATTCATTCCTTCCTTGGCTTTGCCAATTTTTACTGCCGATTCATTCTCCATTACTCCAATGTCACCCAACCTCTCCTCAACCTCACTAAGAAAAACCAACCCTGGTCTTGGACTCCTGCTTGCCAAGAGGCTTTTGAACATCTCAAGGCAACCTTCACTTCCCAACCCACACTTAAACTCCCCGACCTCTCAGCTCCTTTTGCTATCGCCACCGACACCTCCAAACATGCTTCTGGAGGAGTCCTCCTCCAACAAAACATCAATGGTGACTGGCAACCTTGTGCTTATCTTTCCCAAACGTTTGGCCCCGCCGAACGCAACTATGACATTTATGACTGTGAACTCCTCGCTGTCATGTGTACCCTCGATGCCTGGCGCCACTACCTCATTGGCGCTACCACCCCTGTTCAGGTCTTCACTGACCACAAAATCTCACCTACTTTTGCCAACCTCGTAAACTCAACCGCTGCCAAGCCCAATGGCTCCTTGAGCTTTCGGAGTTTGATGTCTAGTTTTCCCATGTCCCTGGCCACAACCTCTCCGCCCCTGACGCACTATCTCACCACCCTGACCATATTCCGGACCAGGACACAGATAACGATGACCTCACTCTTCTCCCTTCCACTCTTTTCATCAACCTCATCAATACTGAATTAACTACAAAGGTTGCCACCTCTTCCACCTCTGATCCCCTCCATGCCCTCTCTGGCAAACTCCCCGCTAAATTCCGTTCCCGCCTCTCCGATTGGAAATACGATGCCGGCATCCTCACCTTTCAAGACCGCGTCTATATCCCTGCTGACCCTGCCCTTTGCCGCTCTGTGGTCACCCGCTATCATGATCACCCTACTGCTGGTCACCCCAGCATCCTTAAAACTCACCAACTTGTCGCCTCTGAATTCTGGTGGCCGGGCCTCGCCTCCTTCGTCCGCCAATACATTGCTGGTTGCACCATCTGCCAACAACATAAGGCTAATACTCACCCCATCCGCCCCCCCCTTTCTCCTATTCACTCCACCGCCACCCGCCCCTTCCAACAGATCTCCTATGATCTGATCACCAATCTCCCTGTCTCCTCCGGCTTCAATTCTCTCTTGGTCATGGTTGACCATGGGCTTACAAAGGGGGTAATTCTCTGCCCTACCAAGAAGTCTGTCGACACATCTGGAATCGCTGCCCTGTTTTTCCACAAGGTCTTCTGACAATTTGGTCTTTATGACAAAATCATCTCTAACAGAGGACTACAATTCGCCTCAGCCTTCGCAAAAGAGCTAGGAAATCTCCTAGGCTATGAACTCGCCCTCTCCACTGCCTACCATCCACAAACTGACAGGGAAATGGAGCGAGTAAATCAGGAAATAGAAACATACCTCCGCATCTTCTGCAGAGCCAATCCTACGGCCTGGGCAACATATCACCCTCACCAAATTCACCCATAATCACTCCATTATCAATCAATCTCTGTTCTATCTCATGATGGGATATGAACCTCATCCTTTTCCCACAATCATCTCCAACTCTTCCATTCCTACAGTAGAATCCCACCTGAAACTTCTTTCCACAGTGCGGGAAGAAGCCCTTGCCTCCCACAAACTTGCCCGCCAGACTATGAAGGCCAAGAACTGGAAAACGTTCAAGCCATTCAAAGTTGGCGACCAGGTCTGGCTCAAGGGATGAAATCTCAAATGTTCCCTTCCCAATCCAAAATTTGCTGCCAAACGAGAAGGACCCTTTACCATCACCACCATCCTATCTCCTATCACCTACAAACTCCGACTCCCACTGGCATGGAAAATTCACAACATGTTCCATGCTTCTCTCTTATCACCTTATCTTGAGAACCCTGTCCACAGCCAGAACTACCCTTCTCTGCCACCAGATCTCATAGATAACGAAGAACATTACGAAATAGAAAAGATTCTTCAGCACAAAGGCGCTCCGTCTCGAAGGCAATACCTGGTTCGATAGAATGGATACTCCACAGAAGAAGACTCATGGCTTCGGAAGCAGAGTTTACCAATGCCAAGGAAATCCTCCAGGACTATAAGAAAGCCCTGCGACACTCCCATTAATTCCCATCCTCTCTTATCCACAACCACCACCATGGACACCTCTCACATCCCCACTTCCGCCCTTCCCTTTGTCATGAATAGCGAACTCGTCTATAACCCTTCCCCCATTGCTGACGCTCTCCTTGACAGCACCCTTCTTGACTCCCATATTGTCACCACCCTTGACTGCATTATTGCCCCTGACTCCCCTCTTGACTGCCTTCGCAATGTCTATACCCACCATATGGCCATGCGCAATGCCATCATTGGCCTCACTGAATACATCTCTATGAATCCCGAAATCTGTGTGCTTCTCACTCTTTTACAACGATCGGATCTTCGCCTCCACAACTCCCTTCTTGCTGCCCTCACCCAACTTGGTTTAGGCAGTGCGATCCAACAGATTGATGCAGTCCTTCGGGACTTTGGAAATACATCCCCCACCTTCCCAGAATTCCTTAGCATTGACGACTCCCATCCCCCTACCACATCTGAAGAAACTGCCCATGATCAGGAAGATGAACCCCTCTCTGACTCCCATCTTAGGTACTGGCAGGCATGTCTCCATTGCCATTGCCTCAGCCATAATAAACTCCATTGTAAACGATATACTTGCCCTGGCTGCTCAATCACTGCACTGGGTCACACCATTGCCAACTGCATGGGTCCACCTAGAAATTCTCTACCCAACTCTTCTCCAGATTCCTCCTGATGGAGCACACCATCTCCACCTCCCCAGCCACATCCTTACCACCGCTCTTTCCACCATTTTATTTCCAAAGTAACCCAATGTCTGCCGCCGCCTTATCCAGTATCTCCTTCCTTTTCTACCCCTGACTTATGGACTCCCCCTAATGAACCCTCCTCCTCCACATTTTCACCCGGATGCGTTCTTGACTCTCACCCCACGATTGAACACCTCTCTCCCTCACCATCCCTTGAACCCACCATTCTCCCTCGCCTTGACCCTATGGATCCCTGTCGCACCATCCTGGCATACTTGGGCTTTACCATAAATGAAGAAACCTGCCCATTGGGATACCCTGACTTCCCAGCCCTCCGACTTCTCCTCATTGTGCAACAAGTCAGCACCAAGGGCACACCCATCAATGCCACTTATCATGACCTCGGTG
>JBBPLS010000182.1:0-41421 GCA_038089895.1 Boletellus ananas | reverse complement strand
TGACATCATAGATAAGAAAGTAGTATATAAGTAGGGCCTCAGTCATGTAATTCCTTAAGTGCGGAATAATCATTCCTTCGCCCTAAGCTCACTTTGAGTGATAAGGCGCATTCCTGACAAATACCTTCCCGTTCACCTGTCCGCATCCGACGATGGGATAACCAGCATCATGGTCACTTCCATCAACATCCAAGTGGGAACGCCCTCACTAGTCTCCATTAGTTCAACAACAGTATCTTTGCTGTACTCGCTTGACATCCACGACAACTCAAACTTTCATTGCGGTCAGTGTTACTTCTGCCGTGCCGAAACTACGCGTCATGGCACTGCCCCCGGGGCAGCACGGGAAAGTACATGACAGCTACGGGACTCTGATCCGCAAAGGCAGCCTTCTCCGACGGAACAGCCTATGAATATGGTTACTGGGGCGTCAGTGCCTTTGGAGCCCTCACCCCCCACACCCCCCGTTACGACACGCAAGATTGACCACAGGCATGTCCTCGGTGGTTAGAAAGATATTGATTCCTGTGGCCGTCTCCGCTACTGCATTTTCGCTCTGGAGATTGCTTCGGCTCGTACTGCTCTACCATCCGTACAGGTCTCCGCTCCGCCACCTACGGGGACCGAATGCGACAAGCTTTATTCTTGGAAATTTGACCGAGCTTACGAATGATATCTCGGTGTGTCACTGCCGCCCCTTGTGTGTCTATTCAAGTCCATTCGTCTCTAACTTGTTCTTCAGGAGAACAGCACATTGATTGAACATTGGGTCGAAGAGTATGGCAATGTACTGAAGTTCAACGGGATTTTGAATGTTTGTTCCTGTCCTACTCACAGACTGGACCCGTTTTGACCTTGGCGTGCTCGGTACATAGAACAGCCAATTGATCACCGTGGACACACGTACCATCAACTATATACTTACCCACAGCAATGACTACCAGAAGTCGCCCGACGCCAGACAGGCCTTAGAACAGATCTTTGGGCAAGGTAAGGCAATTCACATCACGCCGTCTGCGCTCATCCCCGTTGGCCACATACATGGCAGGGTTACTCGTCGTGGAGGGAGCCCAGCATCGTCAGCAGGTTCGGACCACTTTCTCTGACAATGACCCCGGCTGAAATGTTTCATGAACAGAGACATATAATGGTAGTAGAGATTCCTGGTAGCGCCATCATCAGTCAGATTAAACGATATCCAGAATTCTGCATTCGGGCCGGTGCAGATCCGTGCACTCACAGAGACATTCCTCGCACAGGCGGATCGCGTAAGTGCTGTCCTTTCTCCCGATTGCCTAGTCATAAATATTGTTGCCCTAGCTTCGTGATTTATTATCTTCTGAGATTGCCAAGGAGCCCACTGCGGCAGTCACTGGCACACGTATCGATATGGTTCCCTGGCTGAATAAGGTGACACTTGACATCATTGGTCTCACCGGTATGATCGGTTCCTAAGCAAATGACCATATTCAATGAGGATGTAGGATTCCACTACAACTTTGATATGCTTGGCTCGAGCGGGAAGCCGAACGTGCTCAGCGCAGCCCTCTCAACCATGTTCTCGGCAAGCCAGAACATTACTTTCCTCGACATATTGCGGCTTTTGATCCCAGTTCTGGGTCGTGTTGCAAGTGTTATTCTCTATTCTCTTGGAGTCGGCGAGTTCACGAGTCGCTCGCACCACACAGCCAAATGTTCAATCCCGCAAGATGCAAGTTGCCAAGCGTGCTATGGAAGATATTGGTAAAGAGTTGCTAGCAAACGCGAAAACAGGTGCCATTGCTAGTGCAAGTGAAAATGGGAAGATTGAAAAGAATAGCCAGCACAGCCGGGATCTGTTGTCATTGCTGGTGAAGGCAAACATGGCCACTGACATTCCCGTGAGTCAGAGGTTATCTGACAAGGATGTTATCGCGCGTACGTCCCACATGTTCGTTCAGTTTGTTATGGCTCTTGCTGACATGGTTTGTCCTGCAGAGGTCCCCACGTTTTTCGTCGCGGGTCATGAAACCACCAGGTAAGATTCTGCATTCTGGTATTATCTTCACGTGCGGGTCCAACTTCGAACTGTGCAATGTTAATAGTAGTGCGATCATTTGGGCCTTATATGCCTTGACCCAAGCGCCGGAAGTACAAACAAAGCTCCGTGATGAGCTCTTCTCTGTCACGACTGACATGCCATCCATGGATGAGCTTATGGCGCTTCCGTACCTCGATGCGGTCGTGAGAGAGACTCTCCGCGTGCATGCGCCGGTCCCAGGTATCCTACGTGTTGCAGTGAAAGATGACGAGCTACCTGTTGAAAGGCCATACATGGACAGATACGGAGCTGTCCGTACAACGATCCCGTACGTCGTACACTTTTCTTTGCGTTACGGTAATATCTCATCGTCTTTGAAAACAAGGATTGTGAAAGGCGACCCAATCTTGCTCCCAATTCTGGCAATAAACCGGTCTAAAGCGCTCTGGGGTGCTGATGCCCACGAGTTCAAGTGCGTGCATCATGTTCCCTTCCATTATGCAATTGGGTGAACGGACGTGATTTGTACAGACCCGAACGGTGGAATGACTTACCCGAGGCCGTCTCCCAAGTTCCTGGCGTATGGGGGCACATGTTGACGTTCATAGGTGGACCGAGAGCATGTATCGGCTATCGGTTCTCGCTCGTTGAGTAAGTTACCATCCACACCAAACTGAGGTCGTCGTGCCTTACCGAGAAAAATTACAGGACCAAGGCAATCTTGTTCTCCCTCGTGCGCGCTTTCGAGTTCGAGCTCGCCGTCCCTGCCAGCGACGTCGGTAAGAGGACGGTCATCGCACAGCGCCCTATTCTGCGGAACGATCCAACACACGAGCCTCAACTCCCGTTACTGGTCCGGCCGAGCATGAGAACGTGATGACGCAGGATGGTGTATGACGGTCATATCATCACCCGGCTATAACTCATATAACTCATTTCATGCGTGTTTATGCTGTATTCATAGGAATCTCATCCCATCTCTGCAGACATAGGGCTGCTACGCCCTTCTAAGCAAACTCGCTTCACACTAGCAAGGTCTTGCGGTACGAGCATGCCCCCCCACTCATCGTGGTTGCTCCGGTGAATGCAAGGAACCTGTACTTCTGAGTCATGGGAGTTGGATCTCCCCATCCGTTGCGTTACTCCCTTCATGCAAATCTGATGAGCGTCCGGCTCTACATTCAGCAGGACGCAGAGACACGGCCTTGGCGCTACACCATTGGTTTTGGCAAGACAGACGTCGCCGATGGTGAAACATCCTGGTGATACGACCCACTCCCGGGGGTCGTATTCACAAAGTCGATGTTTGACTCGGGTTTTAGCTGCGCCATGTTGGATTTTGGATTCACCGACATCCTGAGGGTAGAGAAGACAGAAGAACATGATGCTGCAAATAAATCAGAGGTGGATGGCTTCTGGACTTGAGTAGCAGCAAGGGGACTTGCCGGTGGCTCCCGCTTTACTCTGATTGTGCCTGAGATATGCTTCATTGGTGGGTTTAGGGCAGCGTTGCTCGGAAACATGGAGGACGATGGGAAGAGAGATACTTTTGCATGCATACAAGACGTCGACATGGATTGTCCGCGCATTCTTCGCTATATGCGCCCATACTCGCCCGATGTGCGATGTCTCGAACTGTCGATGTCTTTTGTAGTGCCATGGCTCAGCCTCTCGGGGTCCGGGAAAGGCATTATGGTTGGAGTGTACTAGTAAGATGACAGGTGGGGAGCCATGGCATCTTTTGGTTCGCGTCCTCTCACTTTGCGACTTGAACAGCCAAGGTACGGGGTCCTGATGATTGCTCTCAAACACGCGCCTTTATGGTGTAGGACGGGATGAAAGACACAACTGTACTGACTCACGTACGGCGGATCCACTGATGCGGCGTGTGGAGGCCCGTAGAAAGCGAAAAAGCATGCGACGCTAAGTAACCCGTTCTTCCAAATCGCGTTGGCGCATCCGGTCGTATGGCACGGTCCCAGGTGAAGCCAAAGGCATCACATATAGGAGAGGCCGGTCGAGGAAACCATTCTTCACTTGGGGTGACACCAAGGAAAGCAGGCAGGCAACACACATTGAACAGACACTGCATTGGTGCGGCGATGGAGGAAAGTAGAGAACGCTAGTGACGGGAGCAGCGTGCGATTGTTTGCTGCACTTTGCTCCAGGACGACGACGGACCGACTGCCCATGGTCTACTCGGATTCAAGACGACGATCGACGCACCCGTGGCCGTGATATGGTGACATTGGTGCTTGTCCGACTCCACTCGGCAACCTCAGGCTAGTCTCATTTGGGTCGATTATCATGAGGCAGGTTGGACTCGTCTTCTGGGTCTTTAAACTGGAGCCGTACTTGGCGGGGAATCTGATCTGACCTTGTTCATCATGGCCGGTTGCACAACCAACTGCGGCAAGTCAGTGCACAATTGTAAGCGTTACCTGATTCCGGATACTCAGATATGTACCGTCCAGAATACTGACTGGCCCATCACACCATAGCGGCTGATGGTCTAACCCACACAACAACCCTGTGTCAGCATCGTGCCACGTTCACAGCCCGCCCGTAAACTGCTCTTAAAAGCATTTTTGGTATGTTCCGCTTCGCATACCACTTTGACTTCCAAGTCTCCTGACAGAGTGCCCTTACACACTAGAAAGCAACTGCCACGACTGCGTCCAAGCATGTTTCCTACCCTGCTTGTGAGCTCCCACTCTAATCCTGAACACGTCGGGAGAAAAGAAGGGAGCAGAGAAGTATCTGGATTCGCCGACGAGCCAGACGACGCTGTCTCTCTTGCAGGCTCCGTGGCCCACACGGACCATGACGGGGAAATAGTTATCATGAGTGCGAAAATCATTTCTTGACCTAGCTGGAGAGCTTTGCTAACGTTAAGGAAGGTCCCGGTCCCAGACGGGTTCCTACAGGCTTTTACACTATAGTGCATCACAGTGGTCTCGAATGGAGGATAGAAAGAGAGCACGTCTCATTGGGCAGTGATGCCCTCGAGCGGAGTGTGCCAGTCTCGATGTGAGCACCCAATCTCCCGTTGGTGCTAGCACTGACAGTGTACGCAGACCGTCTCATCTATCGAATACTATTTTTCTGGCGATCCAAGCGTCCTTTGAATTCCAGCCCACGTTGTGTGATGAGGAACAGTTGCGAAACTTGACGATTTCCGTGGCGCAAGTGCTGGACCACAGTGAAAATGACCCTCGTTAGTAAAACAAAGCTATGCACGCTAATAGGACCTCACACCATAACAGCATTTATCTTCTCTCGGTATGAGGATGCCATATCACCTTGTTCATCCCTCTTCATGGCTGTTAGGCGGCGGGGTCGTGAGGGGAATAATTTGTTAGCCCTGAGGGTCCTTCAGCCATGTTGTGTAAGCATATGATTTGTTCCCCGCCATCCTTCACGATCGATTAATGCATGTCTAGTCGTTCTTGGAACCTGCTAGCCAGCTAGAGGACACGACGGAGCAAGGCCACGTTGCCCTCTCACGCCATCGCAGGCACAGGGAGATACGAGATCTCAAGCTCGCCATTCAGCAGTTTCAACATGTCTGTTCACTGGATCATCCTCATCGTACGGTTGCGCAGTCAAACACGGTGATGGTGGAATTGATTCACTGTCGGGTCGACAATACTCCTTCTCCCAATATTCCGCTCTCGATGTACTGCGATGCGCTTGCTGCCCATGCTGTCAGCCACTCTGATCGACCTTCCACACTAATCCAGCTGGCTGTGATGCTTTTTGCGCGACTGGAGAAGCAGGAGGATGAGGCTCGTGCGGCAGAAGTCCAAGCATTTCTGCGGGAGGTGATGCACCTCAACTCTGCAAAGAGTCAGAAGAACCGGGCCGCGGCTTTCATGCTCCGAGTGTGCTCTCAACTTGCAACGGCTTTATCCCATACCGGCACCCAATCATCCGTGGTGCGGAATCCCGCCCTGGGCCCAGGAAGTGTGGATCCACTATGGGTTTTGAGTACTCAGTTATTGGGACGCTTCGTCCAGTTCGGCAGGCTAGCCGACCTTCAACTGGCCATTTCAACTCTGGAGGTGTATATCAACTCTATACCAGTTTCGGATCCTCGGTATCCTGTTGGGCTAGTAAATCTTGGTACTAGCTTATGGCTCCGATACTGTCACACGGGGGGGCTGACTGACCTTGGCACAACAATTCTAAGGCTCCAGGTCGGTGTTGACCTCATCCCTGATAGTCATCCTCTAAAGCATTTACATCTAAACAATCTTGCAAACTTCTTGGGAGCGCGTTTCCAGCGCCTCGGAAAGCTGGACGATCTGGAGGAGTCAATTTCAAGGCGACGGAGCACTGTTTATTTCATCCCTAATGGTCATCCTGCCAAACCGTGGTATCTTAGCGATCTTGTACACTTGCTCAGAACTCGCTTCAAGCGCCTTGGTCAGCTGGGTGATTTAGAGGAGTCAATTTTGAGGCAACGAAGCGCAATTGGCCTCATCCCTAATGGACATTCTGCCAAGCCGTGGTATCTTAGCGATCTCGCGGACTTGCTGAGAACTCGCATTGAGCGCCTTGGTCAGCTGGGTGATTTAGAGGAGTCAAGTTTGAGGCAACAAAGCGCAACTGACCTCATCCCTGACAATCACCCTCATATGTATTGTCTGGGAAAACTAGGATATTCACTCAGAACTCGTTCCTGTCACCTTGGAAAGTTGAACGACCTTGAGGAAGCAATTTCGTGCTACCGAGATGCTGTTGATCTTATCCCAGACGGTCACCCTCGCAAGCTCAAGCCTTTGGTCAGTCTTGCCTGTTCCTTGATAACTCGATTTCAGCGCCAAGGGGAGCCGAACGACCTGAAAAATGCAATCTCATGGCATCAGAATGCCGTCAAGTTTGTCCCAGATGGTCACGTTCACAAGTCTGATTTTCTTTGCGGCCTTGGTGACTCGTTCTTAGTTTGTTTTGAGCGCTTCAAGGCTGTGGTCGATCTGGAGGAAGCTATTTCCAGGTACCAGGATGCCATCAGCCTTACCCCCGATGATCACCCTGAGAAGTCCGACCGTCTGTGTAAATTAGGCACTCTCCTTTTCCGTCGTTTCGAGTGCTCCGGGGAACTGGGTGACCTCGAGGAATCAATTACACTGCTGCGAGGTGCCGCTGACGTTACTCCTCATAGTCACCCTTTAAAGCTTTGCCGGTTGAACAACCTTGGCATCGCCTTGAGAACCCGCTTCCACCGCATCGGGAAGCTTGCTGACTTGAAGGAAACAATTTCAATGCACCAGAATGCCATCGACCTTACCCCTACCGGCTACCCTAAGAACCCTGGACATATGGACAGCCTTGCAACTTCCTTCTCCTATCGCTTCCAGCGCCTCGGGGAGTTGAGTGACCTGGAGAAAGCAATCTCACTGCATCAGCATGCTGTTGACCTCACTCCCCGTTGTCATCCTCACAGATCTTTGCGTCTTGGAAACCTTGGTAGTTGCTTGGCTGACCGTTTCGACTATCTCGGAGAACTGAGTGACCTCGAGCAGGCAATTTCGAGGCAGCGGGAGGCCATTGATCTTAGCCCCGATGGTGACCCTTACAAGCCTCTAGCTTTAAACAACTTCGGGAACTCCTTAAGAACTCGCTTCGCGCACCTTGGAGAACTCAATGATCTCGAACAAGCAATTTTGAGGTTCAAAGATGCCATTGACCGTGTACCTGATAGTCACCATTTCAAGCCCGAGTTTCTGAGCAACCTCGGTAACGCCTTCCTCGATCGCTTCAAACACCTTGGAGAGCTGAGTGACTTGGACGATGCAATTTCAAGGCAGCAGAGCGCTCTCAACCTCACCTCTAATACCCACTTTCATCGACCTGTCTTCCTGAATAGCATCGGTAACTCACTCTTCATGCGTTTTGAGCGCCTCGGGGAGCTGGAGAGCCTGGAGGAGGCTATCTCGAGGCGCCTGGGCGCTGTTGCCCTTCTCCCCGACAGCCACCCTCGAAAGCCTACTTTTCTGAACGACATCAGCAGCTCCTTTTTCGCTCGTTTCGAGTGCCTTGGAGAGCTGCATAACACCGAGCATGCGCTTTCACTATCCTCGCAGGCTGCTTGTTCCCCTGCAGGTTTTGTTTTCGATCGATTTCGCGCGTCACAGAAATGGATTTCCTATGCTCGCCATCTACACCACCATTCACTCCTTCATGCACATTCCGTCGCTGTCTCCCTCCTTCCTCAACTCGCATGGGTTGGCCTCTCGCTTGCACATCGTTACCGTCAGCTCATCCAGGCTGCAGGTGTTGTCCACGAAGCCGCGGCCGCAGCTTTGGACATGGGATGTCCGGAAACGGCCGTCGAGTGGCTCGAGCAAGGCCGTTCCGTTGTCTGGGGGGCGTTGCTTCAGCTTCGTAGTTCCTACGATGAGCTGTCGTCTGCCCATCCGGATCACGCCCGTAGACTTTGTGAACTGTCTGCCGCCTTAGAGCATGCTGGCACTACCCGCGAAAGAACCTTTTCCTCACAATCAGAGCATGCTCCCGCCGCGGAAAATTCCACGGCGGGGTCTCTCCAGCAAATAGCTGACAGACACCGTACGCTAGCGATCGAGCGGGAAATTTTGTTGCAGGAGATCCGGAAGCTTCCTGGATTCGAGCGATTCCTCCTGCACAAAGAGTTTTCTCAGCTCCGTGCATCGGCCAACTCTGGTCCGGTGGTCATCCTCAACGCAGCGGACACCCGTTGCGATGCAATGATCGTTCTTGCTGATGTCGATCATGTAGTTCACGTACCACTCCCAGATTTCACTCTTGAGCAATGCAGGAGACTTCAGACATCCATGAACAGGCTTGCTCGCCACGCTCGCGCCGTACCTTGTGAGGATAGGTATGGACAATGTGCACCTCAGCACAGTGGCAGCCCATGGAGGCCTATCTTGGCATCCTTGTGGAGATGTGTTGTCAAGCCAGTCCTGGACGCCCTGGCTTTATCGGTACGTTTGCACTTGATTTTATGCACCCATTCACTCATCCGCGTTTCTAAAATAGACTCCTGGGGAGACGTCACGTATTTTCTGGTGCCCGACTGGGCCGTTTACATTCCTTCCCATCCACGCGGCTGGTTTATATGACGCCCAACATTTGCAACCTGGGAGTAAAATATTCGATTTTGTCGTCTCGTCGTACATCCCCTCCCTCAGCGTCCTTGCGTCCTTGCCCAGGTCAGGATCCGGTTCACGCGATGACCTAACCCTTCTTTCTGTTCGCCAGCCACTCTCAGATGGCCAGGTCCCACTCCCAGGCGTGAATACTGAGTCGGAATACATTAGGAAGGTGATCGAGAATTCGCCATCTACACAATCCAGACTCGTGGAATCATCCGTCGGGACAGTTGAGGAGGTACTCGGCCTGATGAAGGACGCAGACTGGGTTCACTTTGCCTGCCACGGAGTTCAAGATGCCACGAACCCGGCTGAAAGCGGACTCTGCCTCGCGGATGCGCGCCGTCTGAGGGTGTCCGACATTACCGCACTATCACGACCTCATGGTGGGCTTGCCTTTTTGTCTGCGTGCCAGACAGCGAAAGGTGACGAGGATCTCTCTGACGAGGCAATCCACATCGCTGCGGGGATGTTGTTTGCAGGCTATGGAGGGGTCGTTGGGACGATGTGGTCGATCAGCGACAGGATTGCGCCTGACGTCGCAAAGGACGTTTACGGGTACCTGTTTCGAAGTGGTGCGAGGCCGGATCATCGGGATGCTGCTCGGGCGCTGCATGAGGCTGTTGCACGGCTCCGGGACAGGAAGGTGTCATTTGAGGACTGGCTCCCGTTCATCCACGTCGGTCTCTGATAATTTCAGCCGTTGCTATGTATGATATATGATTAGTGGATCTTGGTTATTGGCGTATCGTGGTGTTGGGGTGTCTAGCGTAGACTCGGTCACCGTCATATGTCTGTCCCCTTGCTTCCATCGTGTGGTTGGGGTGAACGGACGTGTCTCGCACAGATCCGTATGGTGCAGTGACTTACCCGAACTCATCTCCCAAGTCCTGGGCGTGTGGGCACATGCTGACGTTCATTAGCGCATGTAATGTGTTGGCTGCGGGCTCCTCCTGGGTGCGATGTCTTTGGACGGGCGTGGGCAAGCAAGCTCCCGGACCGTGCTCCTGCTTTCCTGCTGCTTGGCCTTCTCTTCGTCGTACCCATCCACTGCCCTGCCTCAACCCTCGGTCGAGGCATCGCAGCCTTCTCACTGTTGGGCTCCAAAGTCACTTCATTCGCAACAAGTTTTTCCGTCGCTCACGGCGCCTCCAGATGGGCTCGTGCGGACCACCATTCCTGGTTCTCCTCTGAGTTCTCTCTCCCGCCTGCGCACGGTCGCGGCGACACGTCCACGCCAAATCGAGATCGTCCGTGCTTTCACCGAGAACAAAGAATTATAGGACCAAGGTCATCTTGTCTCGAGCACGATTCCGCCCTGTTCTGTGGAAAGGTCTCTGACATAAAAGCCTCGGCTCCAGCTATGAAGGGGAACGTGAAGGTCAGAATCCGGATCTTGGAAGTTGGCCCCCTCACCCCTCCTACACAGCCGTATGTAACAAAATGTTCCACGGGTTGGGGTCTGATGGTCGTATTATTTTCCGGGTGTGTTCATGACTTATTTCAGATGTGTTCTTATCATCTCATTCCGTCTCCGCATACGTAGGGCTAATGTCTATGCCCTCCTCGATCACCAGCTCACCATTGCAGCATGCACACGGCCCTCGTTGCGGTTCTTGTGGTGAGCGTAAGGTACTCCTCGAAGCTGCTGGTGGGAGATATATCGGCACACAAGTAAATACGCAGCTCGTGCGGGAATGGTTTCGCGAATGCGAACACGAGCACGAGACATTCTCCATGGCACTTTTGGCGGAGCGATGTGATGCAGTGGATGTTGTGCGATCGTGTGTCGTGGGCACTCCTCCGCAATATTGTTACGCTACTTAAGCGATGTTTGGGGCAGGGCAGCTGTTTACAGGCATCTCCTAGAGAACACCCAAAATGTTTGGGAGCCTGGTTCCTTGCACCCGCCACCCATCTCCGCCACGATCTGAGATGTCATAACCCTTGTACGCGCCATCGGAGAGCATTACTTATGGGGAGACTCTTTGCATTGTCCGAGACGATCTGACACTAGAGAATCAAGTCTACTAGGGCTGTCGTCTGGTATCGCACTCGGAGGAGCGAGCTCTAGAGAAAGTTAGTCAGCACAATCCGAAGACGTCGTCGCCGCCACCACCACCACCACAATCACCCTCATCCACAGATGCAGTGAATTCTACAGAGAGAACATATGGTGAGCATTGGTTTGGTTGTGTCAGTTTAGTGTTTTCTACTAATTTTTATGATAGCCGCCGACAACAGTTCCAAGCAAGCTGACGCTCCTCCAAGAAGAAATGGGTCCTTCGAAAGTCGTGCCCGGTTGTGAGCCTTTGTATTTCTGTATCATTGTTTATCTGTATGGTTTTTACTGACAATCCCAGCCTGACACCTGGGAAGGACTGAAGTCCCCACTTCCGAGTCCCAAGGTGAGCGGTACAGTTCATTGGGGCTTGCACCGTCACACTCTTCGATCACAGGATTGGGAGGCCTGCAGGTCTCGTGGAACTAAATGTGTGTGGCCTGGGGCTTCAGCCTCCAGGCAAGGGAAGCGAGCCTGGCTGGCTAACGTCTCGCGGAGGACGCGTTGCTACACTGACGGCGAGTACTTCTGACTTTCTATTTTTCGCATCTGAAGCAGGGAGCCAGGCATTTTCTCCATCCGTCGGCGGCGTGGAAAAGACGCCACGTCCAAGTTGTCCCCTACAAAAGAACATGAACTTGATGAGAGGGTGACAAAGTTGAACGACCGAATATTGATTTTAGAGAAGAAGCTTTCTCTGGACAAAAATGAGAGTTCTCAACTTTAACTCTGAAGTTTCTGATCTGGAGCGTCAGATTGGAACCTTCAAGATGGAGGCAGTAGTGCCACCTTAATATACTGATCACACCATCGGGTCATTGAGAAGCTGCACGAGCCTGGGACGGGAAGACGCTGCTTCACCCATGTTGGCCTCTAAACATTTCGGTCGTTTGTCGTATATGATCAGTAGATCAGTCGCCTTGGGTCTACACCTTTCGCGTCTTTTCCTCGTGTCTAGATTCATAGAGCGTTCAGCTGTAGCCCTGGCACATGGGGATTCATCCAGACGTATTTTTGGAGCATCAAGTGCAAACTTCGGATGAATTACTACTATGCGTAGGCGTACATACCACAGTTCACTCACGTTCACTGACCACCGTAGTACCAGGCAAGTCAGGCACTGCTTCCTCGCGCTGAGTTTCGTGTTTGCCTACAAAACTTGTACCACAAGCGATGCAGCGACCTGTTTGTTTGTCGCTTGAAAAGATCATACCTCCACTAGTACATGCACGGACAAGCACAGACATTCAAGTGGCCGCGCCAAAACGGTATTCTCAAAAGGTGGCTGTATGGCGAACGACGGCCGTCGCAAAACCCGTTCTGGTCGGGAACAACGACGGCCACTTTTTCGTTGACATTCCGCAAGTAACGCCAGCTTTTAACCTTCGCATTCTCTAATTCTGTATCCATCCTTGCCTCGTCCACGCTCAGATGAGCCATGAACGCGTCCGAGTCTCGGGGTGCGTCGACCTCGGGTTTGGTCAGTGTTCTACTTTGTACACCCTGCCGGCCGTAAGTGCGGATGCCAAGATAAAACAGCCATTTCCGATGCTGGCTCGCATCCCTCGTCACCCAATCTCACGTTGGACAGCAAGCAAGTTGTGAGGCCAACTCGGGTGAGCTCCCGCTACCCGTAGGCCATCGGACGAAACTTTTGTGTCTCGCTTTCAAACACCGATGCATACCCGCTTTATAGGACGAGCCAATTTTTTTCTCCCTCATGCCTCGTTCACTTGACCTGACCAAACTCGCTGTCAAGGGCATGCCTACGACGGCACTCGAGAGTTCGGTTGTGCGCGGCAAGTTGATGTCCTGCAACCGCGAGTGGCGCAGTGCCTTGGGCGGCCATTACACACCCCGCACGTCCGTCCGAAGGGTTGCGCCGCTTGTGTCCTTCTGCGCAAAGACGGGGGAAAACGCGAGCTCCAACGTAGAAGGGTCGCTGTGAGGACAGCGTCCAGATGAGGTGATCTCGCCGATGATATCGGACAAGCCGGCGCGCTCTAGGCGTGCTTCGATGGTTTCACCCGATTCGTTCTCCCCGCGCCCTCCTCTGCTTCCTCGTGATTATCTGGCTCTCCGCAGACCAGGCGTTGGCGATGTCGTGCGTTGCCGCGTCTTCTTGTGATGTCCGTTCGATCTGCCCTTGCGAAGCGCTATTCTGGGGACGTTCACCTGGGAACGGGCGACCGTGACCCCGGATCGTGTCACCGATGACTCGCAATGTGTTTGCGCATCGTTTATACCAGTCCGCACCCACGACGCCCTGGATATGGGGAGGGAGAGGTTGCCGGTCCCGTCCCTGCCCCTGATCCCATGTGCGTTTTTTTTTTTTTTCATCGCATCGCTTAAGCCCAGCGACCGCTTCATCGACGTTGCGCACGCGGATAGCACGACGAGGGGATCACTGTTGAGGGGGCCAGCAAGACGACGACGGATTTGAAACATGGGGTTCGGTCCCGAGCCCCTAGTCTCCAAGGGTATCGAGATAGCACTCGGCTGTGGGCGATGTCAGGGCCCCTCTTGGACTCGCGACGAAAGGAGATTAAGCGGTTGTAGAAGCATCGCGCCTGCTATTCGACGTTGGTCATTCGAGCCGGGGGAAAAAATGGGGAGAGCGATGGAGGATCACACCGCCGCTTGGTGTGGGTGAACGGAAGACCGTGGTGCGTGATAGTGAGAATCTCGAGTGTAGTCGTTGGGCACGGTCCCGGTTCACGCGTGGATGCCACTGTACGAGTGCAGTGTGGGTGGGACTGAGACGTCGCCCCCGGCAGCGCAGCCCAGGAACAGGAACACCAAAAATATAGACCTTGCAAAATATCCTTTGCCTCATCCCCCTTTTTTTTTCCACCTACCCTCCGCTGCCAAGATTGCCTGTTTTGCTCACGAGTGTCTGGATGCATTTTTTTTTCCGTCGTAGAACGTTGCGACTCTGCTGTGATTTAGTGGTTTCTGGCTATAAGCTAGCACACGTCCAAACACGTTACTGTTCTGAAGATCCTTACACATGTGCCCTTTTTTGCGGTGACTTGCATTCTTTTAGCTCATCCTTCTCAAGCTTGTCTAGACTGCCATCAAAAGAACGGCACTCCCTATGACGGAATCCCGTGCCGGTTTACCGGGACGAAATGTCGGTACTCGTCGATGATATTGCCTACTGATCTCGGTATTATAACGGGTCCGATGCACGCTTTCGTTCCCTGCACAAAGTCGCTTGCGATCAGATCCTGGGCACTAGCAGAAAAATTTCTGATGCGACTTGGTCACGAACGATGACACGGCCATTACTCTCAGGAGGGCGAGAACAAGACGACATGTGCGCAATTAGGCCCACTGGAAAAAGTCGCATGGATACTATCATCGCCAGTGGGGGACCCGTGTCCGCCATGATGACCGCCGGATAAGTTGAGTCGGACGACGTCGTCGGCCAAGTAACCTTGATTCGGGGTTTGAAAAAGCGCGACAAACATGTGGGCAACAAGTATCCAAGGTGCCTTCTTCCGTCCTTGTCTCTTTCTGGCGGAGGGGGCTGGCCTAAACTGTTGACTAGCCGAGGGAAATAACATCATCACCCACTTGGCGAGGGCGAGGAGACGTCCCGGAGGACGTCGGATCGAACGACGAGCGGTGTATCGACGGGGGCGATCGTGAAGCTGGTTTCTCAAACTCGCGGTCGGCCACGGTCAGGCAGCTTCCCACGCGAAGTTGGCTGCACGCCCACGCGCTGTTCCCACCGAGCGCAATGTCCGAGGTCTTGGCCGCGAGGAGCGTCGAGCAGAGGGTTGCATGACGGATCCTCGGCGTGCTTCGCGGTGGGCTGCGCCATGCACGGAAGCGCGTCAGTCGACGTTGGCTAGCCACGGCTGCGCCCGAAGGCGTTTCACGCGCCTGTCACGGTGGCACCGCGGCACGTGCTGCTCGAGAAGGCGCGATCTCGATGACGTTTCCAGGGCTGGCCCGATGGCACTTTGACAGATGCGGATCTGCGGCGAGCGTCTCGTGTAAGCGGCGGATGAATGCTTTCCAATGACGGAATCGAGCTGCCCTTCCCGCACACGCCCTCTTCTTATATGACCCCGCACGCGCCCCCGTCGCCCCGTCCGCCTCCCCCCCCATGGGTTCCTTTGACAACACGTATGTCCCCGCCCGCCCCGCCCCGCCCCGCCCGCGCTCACGCCCCCCCAGCTTTGGCGCGCTCCTCCTCGGCGTCGTCTTCTCCGCAATGTGAGTCCATCGCCGCTCCTTCGGATCCCGCTCACGACCCCCGCAGTCTCTACGGAGGTCTGTCCCACCACATCGCCCGTCTCCGCCCTGTCCAACCACACGTCTAGTCACCTGCATACAGACTTGGTACTATTACGGCCGCTATCCTTCGGACCCATGGCACATCAAGCTTTTGGTCCGTTACCGCCCTCTCGACCGCTCCCGCCCCAACCTTGCCTTGCAGGTCGCCGTCGCCTTTGTATCCGATACCTGCCACCAGGCATTGATCAGCCACACCGGCAAGCATCCTCGACTCGCCGTTACATAAACACTCATCCGTCCCTAGCCTACACCTATCTCGTCACCGACATCGGATTCCCCACCGGGCTCGGGGAGATCGTCTGGTGCGTGACTCGTTGCCCACCGCATGCTCATGCTCACTCTCTCCCAGGAGTCTCATCGTACGTTGTCCTTGTCCGCCCGATCCCACTCACCCACGCCGCAACCATCCAGGTCGAGGTCATTTTCAATGTGCGCCGCTCGCCACCTTCCTCCGCCTCCCCCTGCTCACCAGGCATCCAGGGATTCACCGCGCTTCTTGTCCAGTGCTTCCTGACCATGCGCGTCTACAAGCGTACGTTGCCATTCCCACAGGCGGGAACCCCACCACTGACGACCAAGCCTGCGCACAGTCAGCAACAAGAGCTGGCTTGCCACTGGTTCCGTCGTAAGCCGGCGCGCACATGACCCAGCGCTTTCTGATTCTCTTCTAGTTGATATTCGTCATCGGTGAATTCAGTGAGTCGCACGCGCTCGGGTCGAGACCACGCACTAAGTCCGCCTTGCACCCAGTTTTGGTGCTAGGTAGGTCTAGGTGATCTCGTTGGTGCGTGCCCGGAATTGACAGCGGCGCCCATCGGCTAGTCTACGTTTCCAAGGCGTATGTTTCGGTTTCATGTGTTGCGCCGTCCGAGGTCTGACCGTGCACGCAACAGCATACACTTCGAAACCTTTGTACAACTGGCCACGCTCAAGGTAACGTCGCAGACTGCGCCCTTGACAGCCACTTGAAAAAGACATCCAGGCACTCTCCATGTCCGTCAATGCGGTCGCCGCAGCAGGAGACGTCCTCATCGCCATTTTCCTCTGCTCCATGTTGCAGAGATCGCGCACTGGCTTCCGGAGGTGCGTATTGCCACCCATACAACTCTTGCTGTTCGTCCTGAACATCCCGCCGTCAGATCCGACACCATGATCAACAAATTGGTGAGTGTGCACGCGATGACCATGTCGTTTTAGATGCTAGACGGACGTATTAGATCGTGTTCAGCATTAACACCGGTCTTTTGACCAGGTATGTTTCGTCGCACCCGGTGCCGCGGAGATGTTGTCACTGACAGCGGCAACAGCATCTGTGCCGTCGCCTCATTAATATCCGTGGGCATTATCGCACGACGCGCGAGAACGTCTGCTGACCACCGTGATAGATTTCCGCGTGGCCAAACACGTTTATCTACATTGCATTTTACTTTTCCATCGGCAGACGTGCGTCCATTTCCGGCTTCCGTTTTGCCACATTAACGTCTAGCTCAGTATACTGCAATTCGCTTCTTGCCACCCTGAATGCGCGCAAAGGACTGCGGAACGGCGAGTCCCGTAGTGACGAGATGTCGCTTTCTCTTCAAGGAGTGCACCAAAAGACGACTCAGAGCATGACGGCAACGGTACCCAAGGTAAGCGCCTTGGGAGTGGTCGTGGCCCCGTCTCATCCCGTCGCAGCGCGCGCCAAACAACATCTCTATCAAGATCGATACCACCCAAGAGTACGTCCGGGACGAGGTGAGCAACGTGTGCGGTCACGCGTTTGGCTCGGCTCACGTGATGGTCAGCAGTACTCTGCATCGACGGGCGATTTGAAGACTGCCGAGGTGGTCTAAGTTGGCTTACAAGATTATGGGGGAGGGAGAGATGAAGAATTAGAATGTAACCCAAAAGGCGTTCATTCGTTCCTTTTACTTGAACGCTCTTTCTTTGACTCCATTCGTTTGTGTATACCTTTTTTTTTTTGCTTCTCCATTCTTCCTTCCGAGTCAGTAATGGCCTGTAGCATACCTTTTTGGTGGTTGGACTGGATTCGGTGGCGATTCGGGGTAGTGGGGTGACATCTCTGTGATCTATCTCACGTGAAATAAGCAAGATATGATGACAGGACAGACTTTGGAGTGGCTCCGGTGGGGGGTGATTGACAGCAAACCGTTTGAACGAATGCTCCCGATGTCGCTCGCTACCTCGTCGCCCAAAGAAGACGCAGGCGTATAGGCTAAAACGTTGTCAGAGTCGTGCTTAAACGAGAATAATGAAAAAAAAAAAAGGGTCGCGGCTCTTCGTGATCACCCATTCTGTTTTCCCGCTGACAAAGGATGAATGGATTGGAGAGAACGGTCGCGTGCCTGCATCGCATACACGCTTTTTTTTTTTTTTTTTTCTTTTTCGTCTCTCACACTGAAACCGAGGTTGCGGGCGCCGTGCGTTTTCCTTTCTTTTTTTGGTTTTTACTCCGCTGCGCGCGTGGGTAAAATGAAAATGAAAATGAAAATAAAGGATGGGTACAAGCGATGATGGCATGATGCCCGGCGCCGAGGTGGGCTCGTGGGGCCAAGGAATTAAACACTGAAAAAGAAGAAAAGAAAAGGACACGGAAAGGGGGGCGGGGGTCTACGGTCCGAATCGCCATTCGAAATGTGCGGCTGTCTCCGAGGCCCTCAGGGCCGTGCATTATTGAATACGGACGCGAGTGTGGAGGGTGCGTAAGGGATATGTGCATATATGTGTATTTGGGGGGGGGGGGGGGGGGGGGGGGGGGGGGGGGGGGGGGGGGGGGGGGGGGGGGGGGGGGGGGGGGGGGGGGCATGTGAGACGGTGTGTAGGACTTCCAGGGAGGTGTCGTTGTATTGAGTCGAGGATGCATTTGCCAAAACGTTTGAGCCACGCACGGGTGATCGATCAGGCGGGTGGCCCCCTGTCGATAGTCGAGGTGGCGAAGTGGTAAGGGTCGTCGCATTCAATGGCGCCGTTCGGAAACGACCGAGGGCTAGTCCATACGAGCGAGCGGGCGGGACATGGAGTTTGCGTTTGCAGCGTAACTGACGAAACGTTCTCCCGGCGCCACTTAGTGGGCACCACGCGACTCAGGAAATCGGATGGAGAGAGGATGACCCGGAGCGAGGTGGAGCGCCGAAGAGGAACAAGGTTTCGCTCTGAAACGTGCGGGGCTGCCTGGACTCGGGCAAGAAAAAAAAAAAAAGGGTCGAGCAGCCCCCCCCCATGCACGCTCGCGTACGCGTTTCACGTCCAGGCTGTGATGCCAGAAATGGGTCCAAGTGGGGCGGAAGGGATCGCGCGCGTAGATAAGGACTCCTGTTCTTCCATGCCGGTGGGTTTCACCCACATGTATCATAGATCGGAACGCCTCTCGACGGTGTCTGCCGTCGTGGACAGCCTCGACGGGATGACGGTCTGTGATGGATCTGAGATTCGAGGTGTCTATCTCACTCGGGCTGGACGTGACTCCACCCAGCTGCCAGTGATCGTTTCAGCTGGTGCGTCGATACAACAGCCCCGGACAAGCTCGTCGTCGATAATTTGAAAACGAGTAACTCTGAAACTCGCGGGGGACGTAGTCCGCAATCAGGAGAGCCATTCTCAAGTTGAATGAATGACGAGTGAACGCAAGTTTCTCATCTCATATGACGCAGACAGCTCTTGGGGCTAGCAAGCCTTCGGTTTGTTCTTGAAGAGGAGTAGATGGTCGAGAATCTGTCGCGGTCGACCTCGAGAGCAAACCGAAGCATGTGCGAGCCACCGGGGCACGACATGATCGAGTCACGTGCCTCTTTCTAAATCTATCCACGTCCCGCTCCTCCTCCTGACCTTTTTGATCCTGCACCTCGGGAGGCATACCTAAATCCTAGGAGTTTATACTTACTGTTTGTGGACAGTCGTGTCCGATGATCTTGCAGCCGCCACACACTGTCTCTCCGTGTCACGGTGAACTCGGCTTTGGCGGCCCTGGATCTCGTTCAACCTGGGGCGTATCTTCGACATTGAGCGGAGGCGGAGGCGGAGGGGATCTAGGGCTACGAAGGGGGCGCATCGTGTTCGCAGGCAAGGTTGTCCGAACTCTGAAACAGCTTCCATCTCCGCCGGAACCGGTCTGCTCGTGCGCCGGTAGGTCCCAACCGTATCTGCGGGCGAAGTGCACCCTTGGCATATGAAGCGGGATCGGTCTCGTGGCGCCGCCTCGATCTCCTTGCGGTATTACCGATGGAGCGTTGTTCCTACAATCTGAACGCTCGTGCGTGCGTGGCGAGCTGGTGTTCGAGAAAGCTTCCGACCCGGGGCCTTCTGTGGTGACGCCTCGGAGGAGCGCGGATTTGGCGCCACTGCGGGCAGCTGTCGTCTTCTTCGAGGCACCGTCAGATATACTATCAGAACGGTCGCGTAACACGCGTGGCGTGTGGTATTGGTTTGCTGCAGCCGAGTGTCCGTCCCGGATTCCGAGGACGTGCGGGAACTCGGATTCGGGGACATGTCAGCCACCGTTCGGCCACAGCGTCCGACGTGGGCGTCTCGTGTACCAGCCTGGCAGTCCTGGGACGTGCTGCGGGTGGTGTGTGTATCAGATGACAGCGTCATGTCTAGTCCTTGAAAGTCAGTCGGTGCGTGCACACCCGGTGTGCACTCGTGTCACGAGCTCATGTGTGGATGCAGGTTCCGGATGTGTTTGACCCCATGTTCTGCGAGTGTATGCGATTGGCCATCGCCACATTTGACTATTGTTTGGCAAAGACTTTGGATCCAAACAACCGCCTTGCGCAATCGACAAGCCGATGGCTCCCAACAAAAATGCCAAGCTTGGCCCTCAAAACTCTGATCAACCCGCGCTCACCAACGCACATGAAATAAAGCAGGCCCTTCACGCTACTAATGACCCGGGCGCGCTTTCCAAAGGTCCGTGTGCGGTTTCCGACCATGGGCCCCGTTTCTCAGCCGCTCGTGCAGCCCTCGTCGCATTACGATCCAAGTTGTTTCAGAAGCCGGGCGAGATCATAGCCCCAGACGATGAACGTCTCTCTCTGGCCAAACTTTGGGTGGACAGCTCGCCCGCCGCTCAAGACCTCTTTGATGTTTGGGGCACAATCAACGACGTGCGTCTTTTTCTCGTGATTCTC
Organism: Boletellus ananas; assembly: GCA_038089895.1. Taxonomy (NCBI): domain Eukaryota; kingdom Fungi; phylum Basidiomycota; class Agaricomycetes; order Boletales; family Boletaceae; genus Boletellus; species Boletellus ananas. The sequence goes on along the minus strand of JBBPLS010000182.1, from coordinate 20,763 downwards.
ACCCCGGTCCGCTTTCATCGAGCTGAGCGCCTTCTAGATGTCGACACAAGCTCTCATCATGTCTCTGCTGGCTTCGTTGATCTCCCTATTTTCATATCACCTCCCGGATCACGCTTATGGCATTCCCATCATCAAGACGCTCCTTTCACCCCAGTGGTTGCGAAAACTGAATTCTTACATCAGTGGTAACCATAACGAGCTCATTCTCGTCACCCTCAAGCTGTTCAACACTATCTCCGCGTTCGGGAGTGGACGGGAGCGCAAGTCCGTCTTTGAAGCGTTCCCCTGGGACAACAAGGTACGCCGCCGTGTCGCTCTCACCCTTTGGGCGACTCATCCCGGCGTAGAGTCTACCGAAATTACTCCACATGCGTCGAAGGGGCAAGGAGAGCGAGCGTGACATGCTCGATCGACCTGGTAAGCCGCGTGTGCGAGGGCCAACGCAGTTCCAACTCAACGTGACAGACAAGACATTCGCACGTACTACGTCCTCTTCATGCTCTCCATGATCGACCGAGATACGGCAACGCCCGTCAAGGCCGCGTTCCTGGAGCAACGCCGCGACGCGTTCGCGGGCATATTCAAGGGTCTCGTTCAGGACCACTACCGCGTCGTACAGAGGGTGCTTCAAGCGTGCTGGGACGGCGTCTGGTCGGATCCGAGAATCAAGCGGACCGCGAAGCTGGGTTCGTTCAACGAAACGACGATCTCGCATGTGAGCGTTCCCCCTGGTGTATCGTCGTTCGTTCCTGAGCAGGGCTTAGCTTTTGAAACTGTATGATCGCACTGCTGCTGAAGGCTCAGGCGGAGAGCATGTCCCGGCCGATGTCGTTCATCACTTCCTCTTGGCCATATGCACGCGTCCCGGCCAAGGTATTTGTTTCAGGGACCGTGGGTGGTATCCTCGCGAAACCGACGAAGACGGACCTATGGATCCAGAGGACGAGGGTGTTCGGCACAGGGGCGTACACGCGGGGAAGATATACAACAAAATATTGGCAAACGTATTGCGGTCGCTGAAAGTGAACGAGGACGCTCGGCAGCAAGAGCTGGCCCTCAAGATCACTGCAGCCTGTCCTGAGCTCGTTTCGGGGTGTGTATGAACGCGCGATCGTCGGGATCGACTGAACGTCCGTCTCAGGTATTGGTCTGCAGCATCGCTCACGCTCGAGCCGCGACTCTCCTCGAAATGGATCGCAAACATCTCTTTTGCGGGTCAGGTCATTTCGCAACCCGTTCCGCTCTCTTCGTTCCTCTTGCCGGGCAGTGGTGAGGAGCTTTATAATCCCACCCCTCCGCCGCTGTCGGCCATCATGGGAAACGTGCTTCCATCTGTGGGCACAAGGGCACTGTTCACAAAAGGATTGCAGGCCCCTTCGACCGGAATTGTTCAGCACTGTACCGCTCTCGCGCTGGCTAAATGCCTGGGCAAGCTTGCAGAAATAGTCCGCGTGTTCACGATGGTGGAAGTCGCTTTGGAAGAAGATGAGGAAGAAGGCCAATGGAGGCGCAGGCGAAGCGACGTTGAAAAGGAAGCCAGGCGACGAGTTCCCGAGTTTCAAGTCGTCGTCGCGTTTTCCCAACAGACGCTCGCATCTTCAAACACGACCAAACATGCATTGTTGAGCGAGAGCGCTCAGAGGCTTCTCTGGCTTTATCAGGAATGCTTGCCAGATGTCGTCGCGGAAGCTCGGTTCGAGATTGGAAAGCTGGTGCTCAACTTAGTCGAGGGCTCCCTGGCTTCGCTTTCCGGGGATGGTGAGCGCAGTTCGACGAAAGACCGGGAGAACGTGACCTCCACCGCATTGCAAACCGTGAAACATCTGCACGTGCTCCGACTCCTGAGCGGAAGTGACCAGTTTGGCTGGTCGGGCAGGGTTGGTGAGTGAATTCATCCCGTCGTTTCATCCTCTAAGTGGCCGTTTGCGCCCTCAAGCCTCTTCGTCTCATACGTATCTTTACGTGCTCTTGAAAACGTTTTGTAACAGTCGGGTTCGTGCTCTCCGTGCGACGTTGAAGGAGCTCTTGCAGCACGTCCTTTCCGAGAGCGTGCTGTTCCAGGAGGATCCCAACGAAGTAGAGGTTTGGCTTGCGGCTCTGCCATTCCACTTTGCGCGTAGAGGACAAGGTACCGAAGCACCCGATGGTGCGCCACTCACAGACGAGGTCGACGCCGTCGTAACCTTCCTGGACGATTGCGTTCAGCGGTGTCTCAAGACACCATATCGTTATATGGAAGCCATGTCTGTCCACGCCCAGTCGTCTACCCCTGATGTCCACCGGGGAGATTTGTTTGCCAGTCCCTTGCTCATGACGGTACTCGAGCAGGTGCTCGCCAAGGTCAGCGGGAGGTTGATGACGCCGTCGGACGCGCTTGCTGTCTTCACGTTCGTGCGGCGGGTGCTCGTCATGCTCGCGGCCAAGCAAGAGGATCCCGGATACCACAGTCTGCTCGCTTTACTCGATCAACTGGATGGCGTCGTTGCTGCTGGAGACTCGTTGGATTATCCGAGCATGGGTTTTGGTATCAGGCGAGAATTGTCTATCGCAAGGGCTTGTCTTCGTCACCTACAGGAAGACACCTGTTATGAAGGGCACGCCGACGAGACGATTGCTACATTTCTCGATCGGATTGAGTGCGTGCCTATTCGTAAGTCCCGACTCTCGACATACAACATCATCGCGCAGTTGCTCATGTTTTGGTTGCGCATATAGCTCCGTCTGAGAGTGCTCGCATGACGAGTGCGTTCGAGTTGGTGGATTGGCTTCGTTTAGTAGATGCCAGGCCCTCGTCCGCTGACATCACTCGTCTTGCTTCTGTCGTCCGGCGTTTCTACGAGCCCGCCCTCTGGGTTCTGATCAGCCACCTGCATCCCGCCGACGGCTACTTGTGGGCCTCTAGTGTCTTGAAGCCCTTGCCCGATTGGTAAGTGGTTCTTTGTCGGGTGTCACTGCTTGCTGGACGTTGCTGGACAGGCCTCCGATGGATGGGGTGTTCGGCTGGCTATACTTTCACTGCGCCCTTCCGCAGCTCCAGGACCGCAAGACGTGCGACGTCCTCTTAAACGCACTGTTTACGCACCCCGTGATCACGAAGGGTATCGAAAATGCGATCTGTCTCATCACCAACGGCATGAGCGTCTCAGCGGGTCGCCATGACATCACGGCTGCACTACTTTCCCTCTTGTCCGACGTGCTGGTGAGGGCGAGAGGTGCCCTGAGCAAGGAAGATCTCCGGCGACTCAAGGCGACCGTGTTTCGGCGCGATATTATTCAGGCACTTTGCGTATCGCCGGATCTCGCAGTTAAAGTTTCCAAAGGTGTGGTCTTGTGCCGGTCGATCAGTTTTAGTAATAACTCGTTCCGCAGCTGTTTGGGGGTTTGTCGTGGCGTCGTTTGACCCTGTCGATGTGGGCGACCAGCTGTTGTTGGCGCCCGTCAGCTCCCATTGGGCGGAGGCGATGTCAAAGGCGCTTGCGTCGGGTCGATTCGACGACGTGAGTGGGATTCTCATCCGAGCTCGGAGAGGAATCTGACGTAGCACACAAGCTGGGGTACGCTCGGCCTTGGGTCAGGTTTATGGGCACTGACGAGTTGCTCGCCGCGGTCGACCTCATTCAAGCTGACTTTGGACGGCAGACAGTGATGGCTCGCAACACGTTGGACGACATTCTCAGTACCCTGCAGAGCGGGGCGCCCCGGGGTTTCGGCATGAAGATCCCGGTGCTCAAACTCCTCGAGTTGCAGGCCGTACTTCCTGGGTCTAGTCTGCTTGAGGATATGCTCTCGGTGGCCCTCATGTCCCAGCTCCCTCCTGGGCTCGTCGGCCAGATTGCTTTCGAGGAAGGACAGCTCCTTCCTACCATTCTTTCGAGAAACGACATAGCCCCTATGAGTGATCTTGGGTCCCTCCCATTCGATCTGATTTCTCGATTTCTTGGGGAGGGATCTTGGACCAGCTCTGCAGGAAACGCCATTGTCGTTTTGTTGTATACGAAACCGACTTCTTTGCCTGTTTATGCGACTTGGCTGGACAGCAAACGGTGGTCTTGGTTGCCTATCCACACGTTCGCCTCGACGCTCGTGGCTTTCCTCGAGTGCACTGCGTTGACGGGTGGGGACCTGTCACGCGTAAACGATGACGTTCTGCATGACCTACTAAACCACCTCTTTTTGACTGAACATCCCCATCGTCCTAGCCTCGCCCAACGCTTTGAATGTGTGCGCAGGATCCTGGAGCTCTCTGGTGCCCGAAGAGCCCGACTGGTTTCTGTGCTGCAAGACCGCATGCATGGGATTCCGACCATGCATTTCGCATTCGAAACAACGTCTCTCGCGCGCACCCTCCTCCATGTCTCTGGCTGCCATGCTCTCACGACGAGTATTTTGGATCGTGCGCTGCAGTGGGCCGTTCGCCACCTTTCCGCGGAGGCCGCAGACTCTGAGGATTCCACGATGGCGCTGGAAAATCTCAGTGGGTGATCTGCAACGTCTGCTTCTCCCCGATTGAACTGTGAGAGCAGGGCATGTGGCGACACACCAAGAGACCCTCAAGCCGCATTTGGTGGAGCCGTTGTTGATCACTTTAGTTCGACATCGTCTCGCGGATGCGAGCATCCTTGATCTAGCCGTGGTGCTAGCAAACAAGACGCCACTCAAGGTGGGTTTCGAGTGTGGGTCTCGTTTGGTCGTCGTCTCACCCAGATTCGTTCTACAGCCTGTCGTCGTCAACCGACTTCTCCAAAACGTCCTGCAACACCAACATTTCGTTGCGGTCTGCGGGCGACACGGCAGCAGATTGCAAAGGGACCAGGTAACGCGTTTGCTCGAAACGCTCTTTCGATCGCACCCCGCAAATACTTGTCAGCCGTCGCACGTTGAGCCCCTCTTTCAGGTCTATGGGGGAACGATGGCGTGGGCCGATCGACGGCTCCTGTCCATCATGCGATTGTTCGAGGCGGAAAAGCACATGTCATTGTCCGCGTTCCTTTCTCGGTGGTCGTTGTCTCCAGACATGGGTGCCTCCAACGCGCTCGAGGTCGTTCAAAACTTGGACCCTGTCTGTGTACTCCGGTCGTGCCTTGCGTTTCCTACGTGGAGACGCTTTGGGGAGGAAAAGGGCGCGAGGGACACCCCTGCGGACGACTCCATGTACGACCCGTTGATGGTGATTGCGTTGTCTGCGCAGATGTTGGTGGAATGCCCGCCGACCACTCCGCTGGGCTGGGTCAAGGTCTTTCGGAGCAACGTCGTCAGTTTGCTCGTCCGATGTCTCTCTTCCAAAGATCCAAACGTGCGTGAGACGGCGCTCTGCCAGATCGCAAGCCTCTGGGAGAGTGTTCAGGTAAGTTGGGCCGGAACGACGATGCTGGCATTTCGTGAGATTCATTCCGACGCGCTTTCTTTTTCTGCGGCAGCAATCGAATATGCACGAGTCGCCCCAAGTCGTACATGTGTTGCGCCTGCTCAAAAACGTGATGGACCTGCCTGCGAAAGCGAGCGGACCACCTCGACGGCTCCCGACCTTTACGACCCTAATCTTGTTGCACGCCCTTCGGGGCATCTTTTACCCATCAAATTTTATCTACCCCCGCACGGCCCGTTTCCTGCTCCAGCGCCCTGAACTCGACGTGTCAGACGTGCCGATGTTGTTCGGTATGCTTTATAGCAGCTCGGACGATTGGAAAAAGGAACGAGGCTGGATGTTGAAAATGCTGGGGGACGGGATGGTGAGCACTGACGACTGGAAGGTGCTGAAGCGGCGACATACGTGGGATTTGGTGGCTAGTCTTTTCCAGAGCTCCAAGGGCGACACGGCCGTACGCGCTGGGATCCTAGAGGTCAGTGTGACCTCGTTTGTTTGGGCCACCGTCGGGCTGACGATCGTTGACAGATATTGGCGAACTTGACGTGCAACTCGCAAGCCTGTACGTCGCTCGTCCTCAAGTCGTCCCTCTTATCGTGGATGGAGATGCAGGTCGGTGAGAGTCCTGTCAAGGAATCGATCGCTTGGCTCCGGATATCGGAGAACGTGCTCGTGGTGGCGGACGTCCCCAAGCTCAGTCGCGCTATGGGAGACCAATGGTGTGCGGCGCTGTGTCGGTGTCTGGTTGCCCTCCTTCAGCACAAAGGTAGGATCTGAGTCGGTTCGGTTTGGTGTCCAGACGATGACTCGTTTCGCAGACAGGGCATTGGCGATCTTGCACCAGTGTGCTGTGGTTGTCTTGCGGCTGAGCTTGGTCCCTGGCGTTCCCAGTCATTCACTCCTTCGCGTCCTCGCACGCGCTGCGGAGTACCTGTACCAACTGGAGCCCGCCATCCATCTCCATCGACTAGGACGGCCGGCCAAACGGGATGCGCTCTCAGACACGTTACCCCCGCATCGTGCCCAAGGGCTCCTGGACGTACCGACGACAGTGCAACCACTCGAGATGTGGGGCGAGACCGTGGAGACGCTCTGGCGGGTAAGCGCGTCCCTGAAGGAGGACGACGGGACGCAGACGTGGGCGATGTTGACGCGGCGGCTGCTCGTGTGGAGGGCGCTCGTCGGGGCAGAGGGGAGTCCGGTTGGCGATTGGGCGAGGAAGCAGGCCGTTCTTGCGCTTCACGACGCCGCTTTAGCCTGAGAACTGGAACTGGCAGTCCAAAGCTCAGAGTCCCCTGCTGATTCTAGTTCGTGTATTTGTGTATTTAGTACCGTTTCAGTAGTCAAAATCTCAATGAGTAGACTACCCCCTGAACATAAGCCAGCAGTCAGCCATCATGGCATCTTGGCCCAGACAGACTGCAGACCAGCAGTTGGAATGCTACCAGCGCACGCACGACCCTCCTCTCTCCCCCAGCGTCCAGACGTCCAACCGTGACACGTCAAGCCAGGATTGAGGCTCGAAACACGGAAACTGCATAAGTACCACCTGTTACTAAGTCCCTGGTACAGGCGTGGATACTACGGCACGCCCAAGAGCACTGGTATATCCACCCCACCCCTCTCCCTCCCCTGAAGCCTGCGCCCCAGGTGCACAGAGGTGTATGACCCCCTGTCCCTGCCCCATCCTTCTGCAAGCCCCGTGGGAGCCACCAGCTGTGCCCGCACGGTTTTATTTCTTGCTTCGTGCCTTTCCTTCTACTCTCCCAATGTACCTTGCAGAGCATGTAAACCACCCCAGACATAGATTCCACAGCCCCCCCACAGGCCTCTCTGCTCGAACCGAGCTGATAACATATATATACTACACATTTTCGCCCTAACATACCTACACCTCCTGCCTGTATAATGTCTGACAAGAGGCAAGTGCCTCACTGGACAACAAAAACAAAAACAAAAAGTCCCTAGATCATCAACACTTCTCATTCCTTGTACTGCTGTTGCTAGGGATGAACAAGTGGCTCAGACAAAAATAGGCATGATTCAATTTGGGAGGATCAATGATGTCATTTCAAATCTTAAGCTGATTTAGCTGCACCTCCTAAGGGCTCATTCAGTATCCCTCCAACAAATTAGTTAGGATAGGATAGGATAGTAGCTGAGCTAGCCGACTGTTACCAGCACAGCAGTGACAGCACTGGAGTTGCCGCTCAGCAAGCCACACAGAATCCTAGCACAGCGGTTCCTGAATGTTTGGAGCTTGAACCTTGACCTTTGCTGCCATCAATGCATGTATCCCTCCTACCATCGTTCCAGTGTATTCCACATTCACAGACTTGTCGCTGGCTTCTACATATTCATCATCCTTTGCGGTATCAAGACACTTCAGATCATGAGCGCTTCTGGGAAAAAGACCCATACTCACTGGTCAATTGAAGAAATGCATCGGATGCTTGATCATCTAATTGATTGAAGGTCAAGGATCAGACAGACTGGTACATTTCCTCAGAGTGTCTATTCAGAGGTTGTGAGGATTCTTGGAAATGATAAGACTCCAAGTGTTGTATCAAACAAGTACCAGTTGGTGAGCACAGTTTTTGTTATTGAGGGTGAATGACTGATCATAAAATCTCAACAGCTAAAAAGGACTTTGAGGTCGATTGAATGCTACAATGAGCAGCACTCTGGTTGCCTACCCTTTCATCTGAACCATGGTATAATTGTTAGTAGCAGCACATCTGATGTAAATACATGGAATGAGTTTATCACAGATGGTTTGACTCTTGTAAGTACTTGTTGTTTTCTATTGGATTTTACATAGTAACTCTGCTCAGAGCAAAGAAATGGCACAGTTTAGAAACAAACCCTGGCCATTCTACGACAAAATGATACTGCTTGTTCCCAATGCAGGTGCTGAAGGCGAGATGACCTTTGTGGCTGGAGTGGACCTACCTCTTGATCAGGCAGGTTACACTGCAGCATCTCCGGTGTCCCCAAGCGATGGCCTATCTGCTGGAACCACACAAGCTCTTGCCAATATCAACATTGACGAGCTGTTACAGATTGGACGGGACATGTTCTCCACTACCAATCATTCTGTTCAACTTGGTGCAGCTAACGCTGCTATTTCAACACTCCAAGGAGTTGTTTCGACTTCAGCTCACACATGCTCTCAATCTTCAGGTGGCCGTCGGACATGTTCAGATATGTCGTCTCCCTACCCCCAGCCCCCCTCATCTCACACCACCCTCAATGTATCAAAAGGCAAATCCAGAGCACACACTCCCACTGGTTCGCTCTCTCATAAGTCATCTTCGTCTGCTTCAGCAAACAAACGGTCCCATGTCTCTCAAGCTGAATCTTCAATGGCAAGTGCTGCTGCATTGAGTGGTGTGGCAGGTGTGTTGTCTTGTGCCACTGACTGCATGTCTAATATTTCAAGCCTCCTACAGTCTGAACCACCAACAAAACACCACAACCACTGTGATCCTGACATCGTTCGTGAGGCATCAGCAATGCTCAATAAGGATAGCCAGGTTGTCACAGATATTCGCAGCAAACTTGCATACGCATTCTCCAAAGACAAAGATCTCTGCAAGGTCTATGTTGGGTTAACAGACCCCAAGCTTCAAAAATCATTTGTACACAATTGGTACCAGGAGAAGTACAGTCAGCTGCCACCCGAGCCTCCAAGCACAGATTTTTTTTCAGGTGCTTAGAGTGCTCAGCCAGATGCTTACTATACTGGTCAGCCAAGCAGCAATGTCCCTTCCCCCAGACCATCAAGTGATCAGCTACCAGCTAAGCTGCCAAGTGCAGTTTTTTTTTCAGGTGCTCAGGTTGCTCAGGTTGCTCAGTTGGATAGTTCTTATGTCATTGGGCCGGGCTGTTCAGACATTGTTCAATCAGACAGGTCCAATTTTTCCTACACCACTTTTTATGACAATGATGCTCTGTACGATCAAACACTGTTCAATCACAACATGTAGCTTACATAACCTGTAGTGAGTTACATGTATTCATTGTTATTGTCGTCAAAATCAATGTCAATGTCGAAATTGACAAAATCAACATTTGGCTCTGAGTCATCTGAATCATCTGAGTCTGACTGATGTCTGAGAGCCATATAATCATTCCACATTGCATCCAAAATCCTATCACGCAATGGCATATCAACATCCCAAAGTCTTTAAACTCGACATCATCATCATCCCTCCTATATGCGTCATCAATGGCGTAATGGCATATGAAATTATGAAGAGCAGATAGCACAGCAGGGAGGCGAATCTGTATCTCGAGTGGGTATTTTTGAGGCAGTAGGAGAATACGAAATCGGTTCTTCAAGATACTGAAGGCTCGCTCGATAACGTTCCGTAATGATGCATGCCACAGATTGAATAGTTCTTCCTTGGTAGATGGCCTAGATTTTATTAGCTTGTCAAAAAAAAAGTGAGAGATCTTACTGAACATTTGTGCGGCCCCATTCAGCCAAATGGTATCGCACACCTCAGTAGGGAACAAGTAGTTTACCCCAGGAGGGGTAACCAAGGTCACCAAGGACATATTTACCTTCAGGAATGTTCAGGCCATGTATAAGTGCATTTTCATACACCTGAACATCCGATGCCAATCCCTCCCATCCACAGAGCGTATACTTGAAGTTAAGATCAAATCTGCAAACAAAGAGGCAGTTTTGCGACAAAAAACCTTTATGGTTTTGATAGGAAGACGCTTGGTAGCCAGGTGGCGATACTGGGATGTGGCTAATGAGAGTGGGGATAAAACAGTGTATAGCAGATTGGCCAGTTATAGCACCAATACCACTCTCACTTGGGGTGCAGCAATGAAGGGATTGGTACACAGTGTGAGACTCACTGCACTAGCAGAGTGTAGTCTTGGTAGCAGAGTATCAGTACCTCAATAGGAGTACTGAAGTGCAGATAAGATAGAGTTTAATGTGGGGAATTAACCTCAGGTGAGGTAAGAGTGGAATGAAGTCAGGGAAATTCCTTGTGGAATTCGTTACAGCATTATATGTTACATAAAGCGGAGTTATAACTCTAAACATGAGTCATGTTGAGTCATATTGACTCACATCGACTCACAATCAATCATGTGATATAGTGTGACTCGCTCTGAGTCACATTGAGTCATGGTGACTCATAGTGACTCATGATGACTCAGTATGAGTCATCATGACTTGTGATTGTTGAAGAGCATACCTGATTATGTAATGCACAGCCTCATGACTCATATTGAGTCATGGTGAGTCATATTAAGTCATGCTATGTCAGTCTCTAATGAATCTTAGATCTCATTAGGTTTAGATGCTTAATAGTGATCCTAATAGTGTCATTAGGATAATCCTTTACTACCATAGTTTCCTATGGTAAACTGGATTCAAACTGGAAGGTCTGGATTAACTTTTTACCTTGATTAAGCGTGTAGTACACCTTAATCTTCAACAAGTTACAATAGATTCGGAGGTACTGCTTGAGGGTTTGATTAGTCGACTCAGTCTAACCATCTCCTTCCGGGTGATATCTGGAGGTGAAATGAAGGGTCATTCTGAGGGCTTTGCTTAATGAGCGGAAGAAGTGCGAAACGAATTCTGAACCTCTGTTGGATGTGACATGGGACAGAACTCTGTACTTGGAGAACACATGAGTTATGAAGATTGTTGCTAACTCCAGAGCAGAGATGGTGTCATGGGTGGGGATGAAGATGGCTTGCTTGGAGAGACGATCTATGACTACCAGTATGGCAGTGTACCTGTCAGAGGAGGGAAGGTGTTCTATGAAGTCCATGGAGATTGAATTCCACAGACATTTGGAGATGGGGAGTTGCTTGAGTAGTCCGTATGGACAATGGCAGGGAACCTTGGCGCAAGCACATGAAGTGCGTGAGCTGATGTACTCCTTGACTAGGGAGTGGATGCTTGGCTAGGTATACTCTTGTCAGATCAACTCTAGTGTCTGATTTTGGCCGAAATGACCAGCAAGAGGGTGGTCATGTTTATAGCAGAGGACTCGGAGGCAGAGGTCATCGGTGTCTGGAACATAGATCCATCCATTGAGACGGAGGAGCTTGTTGGAGCTGACAGACCAATGAGGGTTGGGGGCATTGAAGATATGATGCTGGGCCACAGGATCAGGGGGAAGGGCGGAGGGGATGTCTCAGTGGAGCTGGTCCACATCGACAAGGATTGCAGTGTGAATGGCAGGTGTGAGGAGACAGGTAGCTTGGAGGGAAGATGCAAGCTGTTCCTGCATGAATACTGGACAGAGATTATGGGGGTTGGTGTGAGCGTAGTCCCTATCCCCCTCTTTGGGATAGACATCCCAGTGTCTAGTAAGGGAATCAGGCTTAGCTCTGAGGCACCCAGGATGGAAACGAATGGCAAGGTTAAATTGGCAGAGGAACTCCAACCAGTGTGCTTGGCGCTGGGTCAGGAGTTTGGAGGAAGTGAGATATTTGAGATTTTTATGGTCTGTGACAACATCAACTGGAGAGGTGGAGCCCTTGAGGTAGTGCTGCCAGTGCTGGAAGGCTTCAAAGATAGCCAGTAGCTCCTTATCATGGGTGTTATAGTTGAGCTCTGGAGTGGTGAGCATGCAGGAGTAGAAAGCAACTGGATGGACCTCACTATTGGAGCATCTGATGGACAGGATGCTGGCAATGGCATAGTCTGAGGCGTTGGTCTCAACAATGAGCGGAGCATCCAGAACCCAATGGGTAAGGATAGGAGTGGAGGTGAAAGTGGCTTTCAGGCACTGGAATGTGGAGCAGCACTCCAGAGTGAAATTCTAAGGGGTGTCCTTCCATGTCAAGTGAGTAAGGGACACGATGATGCCAGAGTAATCAAAAATAAAACAACAGTAGAAGTTCGTGAAACTGAGGAAAGACTGGATGTTCTTCACCTTCTGAGGCTCTGGCCAATTGGAGATGGCTTTCACCTTCTCCAGTGACATAGAGAGGCCCTCAGTGGACAGCTGGAAACTGAGGTACTCGACAGAGGCAGAGTGGAACTTGCATTTCTCTAGTTTGGCATAAAGATTGTGCATCCAGAGACAGCAGAGGACTTCATAGATGTGCTTCTTATGGGACACAAGATCCGGAGAATAGATTAGGATGTCATTGAGGTAAATGACAACACAGACATCAAGAAGGTCAGTGAAAATGCTATTGATGAACTGCTGGAACACTGTCAGAGCATTGGAAAGACCAAAGGGCATTACACACCATTCAAAGGAGCTGTAGTGAGTGCAGAAAGTGGTCTTCCACTTGTTGCCTTCAGGGATGTGGACTAGGTGGAAAGCATGGTGGAGGTTGATCTTTGTGTATATCTGGGCTTTAGATGGAGTGTCCAGGAGGTCAGAGATCAGTGGAAGGGGATACCGATCTTTCTTGGTGATTTTGTTGAGTCCTTGGAAGTCCACACACAAGCAGAGTGAACTGTCCTTTTTGTGGATGAACAGGACTGGAGCTCTGTGAGTGGAGCTGGAGTGTTGGATGAACCCATAGTTGAGGTGCTCATTGAGGAACAAGCGGGGGGATTCTAACTCAGTGGGGGAAAAGGAATAGATGGTACCCAGAGGAGGCAAAGTGCCCTCTGCCAGATCAATCTTAAGATCATACTCACAATGCAGAGCTTGCTTGCTTGCTTTAGCTTTACTGAACACATCCACAAAATCATGGTAGGCTTCCAGAACACTAAAGAGGTCCAGAGCCAGATGGTCTGGAGAGATGGAAGCAGAGTGGAGCTTTGCTGAGTCCTCAGGCTGGAGGTGGAGGGTGAATTGCATAGAGCCTTCTAGCTTGCAGGCATGAGCATACACTGCAGCATTGATGAAGGATATGCTTGGGGGAGATGAAGGAGGTGAGTCAGGGATGGTTAGACTGAAGTCCAAGTCATCGTCAGAGACAGATGCAGGAGGAGGAGCCACTAGAGTGGACTCCACAGAAGGAGGTACTGGAGATGTTGGCACTCGTTGCACTTTTGAGCAGAAGCTAATGCTGCCCAATACCCAATCAATCAATGGATTGTAGTGGGTGAGCCATGCATGTCTGAGTATGAGTGCACAAGAGGAGTCCAATGGAGTTACAGAGAAAGTTTCGGAGGTGACATTGCTGGAGGTGAAGCAGAGACTGAGTTCAACAGTGCAGGAAATGGTCATGTTGGATGATCCATCCAGGAGCTGGAGAGAGAGTGGAGGGATGTTGTGATACGGGAGAGAATGTGTATTAATGAATGATGAATCTACAAAACAGTGGGTAGAACCTGAGTCGAATAAAGCAGAGACAGAGGGGATGTCATACAGTGGAATAGAAACAGAAGGCATGAGAGCATTAGGATCAGAAAGAGTGGACATGTTGAGTTGGACCTCCATGATTGTACACTCGGAGTCAACACAGTCCCCAGGGTGTACGGAGTTCTGGGGGCTGCTGACTATTTTTTTGACTCCACAGCAGGAGCGGAGGCAGCCAGAGCAACTGTTGCTGCGCGTGCCTTTGCCTTGGAGGCCTTGCTAGTCAACTTTGGACAATCCTTTGCAGTATGTCCAGGGAGTCCACAGAACATGCAGAGGCTGTTCTTGAAGCATCGCTGACACTCTTCCTCAGTCAGCTTGTCATCCTTGCCCAAGTGTGAGGGTGTGTCAGACGAAGCAGGCTTGCTGGGGGTGGGTTTAGAGGATGACAACAAAGTCACCTCAGGAGTGGAGGAGGTACCAGAGGGTTTGGTAGCGGAGGTGGACGACACCGAGGCAGACTTAGGGGTGCTACTAGAGTTGGAGGGTGTGGGTTTGTTTTGGCAGGCGATCTCCAATTTACGTTCCCAGTACCTCACGTTGATGGTTTGTGCGAGGGTCCAGAGTTGGTTGAGCATGGTGGGTTTACTGACGTGGGAGATCTCGTCCTTGATGTGGTCTGGAAGACCACTGTAAAAGATGTGATGGAGGGCACCTGGCCCATAATTGTTTACCTGTCTGGCCAACTAATTGAACTCAATGACGTATTTGTTGATCCATTGACTGTCCTTCATCATCAAGTGGTTGAGCTGATGTTCCACATCTCTGACCAGATCATGCGGACCAAAGTTTGCTTTTAGTTCTTCAACAAATGTTTCATAGTTGTCCATCCACAAAGGATGGCAACAGTAGTTAGCAGAGTTAAGGAGGTCCAGTTCGAACCATTCCAAGGCCATACCCTTGAGGTAGGACTGTGTGAAGATGACTTTAGCGCAGTTCAAGCGGAATGCTTTTGGGCAGTCCTGGAAGTTGAGCTCACACTGCACCAAAAAGGCATGGAGCATGCAAGGGTCCATTCTGTCGAACATGTCAGGCTCGCAGACCTTGGTCCAGGAGGAGGAGGTGTCATGCTTGGAGTTCGCTTTCATGAGCACATGGATTGCCTGAGTTAGGGCGAGCATGTTGTCAGCAGGTGGAGATGGGGATCGGGTGGATGGGATAGGGATGTTGTGGGGAGATGGCTGACAAATTACACCATCCTAGCTTCCATTGCCCAGATCATCAGGGTCATCGCCGGGGTTGCCACCCAGAGCAGGCACAGTCTCTATGGCAGGATCTATGGCAGGATCATCTGGAGCAATTTCTTCATCCCTGTGAGACACACTGCTAGATGGCTGTGTGCAGCCAGGATGGAAGGGAGTGGGGGTCGTTCTTCCGCTCAAAGGCGGAGGAGAACTATGTCATGCCAGAAAGGAGAGGAAACTCCCTGATCCAGGTGGTGGTGGAGGAGTGTTGGGTTGAGGATTAGCGTGAGCTTGCGTACATGTCTGAATAATACGGGTAGTTATGTTGTGGGTACAGATGAATACATAGGCATGAGTTTAAATATACTGTCAAGTCTGGTCTTTCTCCACTCTACTCCGGTCGGTCAGAGGTGCAGGAGACAAGGGGATGGGACAATAGGTACAGAGTTGGGTCAGAACAGGGAGGACTTTGGCTTTAGCAATGTGGCTAGTATGCTGTGCCTCTGTATGTTTGTGTCCTCATATTTCAGAGGGTGGGATAGAGAATATTGGAGACAGAATTTGATGGAGTTCAGAGGAGAAGTGACTTAGGTGATATTTGAACTAAGGTATTACAATGGAGAGATGAGGCTTTATATATGGAGGACAGAAGCAAATTACTAATGGAGAAATGTAGGTTGGTAAGTGATCAGTAAGCATAAACCCTCAGAGTTATACTTTGGAGACACAAAAGCCCAAGCTGTGCTTCACATAGTGAGCATAGCGACAGGAGAGTTCTACATGCAATGTCAAGGTAAATGGGGAAAACAGGAATGGAGACACAGAAGGGGAAAACAAAGGAAGAGGAACGGGAAGACAAGTCCAGGAGCGGAGTTCTATGAAGTTAGTTTGGAGCACTGGAGTTGAACTTAGGAATATAACATTGTCATACACTCATGCATCTCGGTCTCTGGAGCTTGTGCACTCTAATGTGCATCATGTCCTATATGAATCATTCTCAGGATTTCAGTACTTGGTGACCTTCATCAATGCCTACTTGTGATGTCATTTTGTTCTGCCCATTTGTGCCAAATCAGACATTTTCAAGGCATTCAAACAGTTTAAGGCATTCTCAGAGAACCAGACTGAGCGCAAGATCAAGATGCTGTATGATGACAAGGGAGGAGAGTATATGAGCAATGCCATGCTCAAATTCACGAATGATTGTGGCATCCAGTGCCAGCATACAATTGTTATGCATACACATAGAATCTAACTGTCAAGTGCATGCTTAACTAGTGGTGCGAGACTATTGGAAGCTGAGGTTCTCACTATCCTCACAAGGACTTGTGGACAGGAAGAAACTATGTGTAGATTGCACAGAACTAACTGGAGGGCATACTAGTACAGAGTGTGTATAAATACCTAGACAGAGCTGTACACAATTTAGGGCTAGCGTGAGATGCCTAGTATGAATATGGGGGAGACACATAACCACGAACAAATGCGGCACAGAGGAGTAAGCATCCAGTGATAGGGGAGGTGTAACTGTAGCCAAAATAGGAAGGTGTAAGTCGTGTTGCACTGAAGGGAGAACATGAGAAGGTTAAGTGGCACGACTGTGATCAGTGGTAACATGGAAACCAAAGAACAACTCATCTAGCTGTGGAGATGAATAGAAAGCTGGGTATGAGTGATAATCTAGCTAGGGGCTATCTGATCCTAGAATGCAATAAAACTGTGAAGAGAAATTAAGTGCATAGTCAAAGGGAAGAAATGAAGAGGAATATGCTCGTTGCTCAATGTTTGTAACATTACCCCTGGCGTAGATCCGAGGCACCAACTCAGAAAACATCTTCCTGACTGGAGTGGGACTCCTCACTGGTGTCATCATCGGCATGGGAATCCGGTGTTGATGTTGTCGAACAGAAAGGGTCTGAGTGTCTGGCAAGACCACATTGTGGGCAAAGGCATTGTAGACAAGCGTATTGAGGATGCCTGGGAGTGGGAAGGTGGTAGTAAGAGCAGCAGTAGTGTCGACAATTGGATTGATAGTGATTAGTGGCCCTGCAGGTGAAGCAAAGCGACTGCCCCCTTCAAGATGCCCTAGACTTAGAGGGGGAGGATTGACCAGAGGAGCTTTCCCATTGACCTCATCATATGGTCCACCGGTGGTTGAGCTTAATCCTTTGGTGTTTCATTCATTACAAGAAGGACTAGAGCAAATCAGCTTTGGAGTGATGCGAGCTCATTAGATGTAAACTTGGACATGGGTGGGTCGTGGAGGCAGGACTGGAATTGCTGGGTAGGCGGAGTCAGGGGTACTGGGATCAGGTCAGAGAGTGTCTGGATGAACTGGGACAAAGTTATGTGGCCAGGTAGATATCCATGGGGTGGTTGGCTGTGTCAAATGTCCTGGAGAAAGTTCTCCATCCCCAGCAGTTCTACCCACATGAACCCAGTGGTTGTGTCATATTCCTAAGTTCAACTCCAGTGCTCCGGACCAACTCCATCAAACTCTGCTTCCGGACTTGTCTTTCCGTTCCTCTTGTCTCTGTTTTCTCCTTTCGTGTTTGCTCCATTCTACTTTGACATCGCATGTAGAACTCTCCCGTCACTGTGCTTGCTACACGAAGCACAGCTCGGGCCTTCGTGTCTCCGGAGTATAACTCCAAGGGTTTATGATTACTGATCACCTACTTCTCCGTTAGTAATTTGCTTCCGTCCTCCGTATATAAAGCCTCGTCTCTCCGCTGTAATACCTCAGTTCAAATATCACCTAAGTCTCTTCTCCTCTGATCCCCGTCGGATTCTGTCTCCGATACTCTCTATCCCGCCCTCTGAAATACGAGGACACGAACGTACAGAGGCACAGTGTGCTAGCCACATCGCTGAAGCTGACGTCCTCCCGCTCTGACCCAACTCCGTACCTGCCGTCCCGTCCCCTTGTCTCCCACGCCTCTGACCAACTGGAGTAGAGTGGAGAAGGACCGGACTTGACAGTATATTCGAACTCACGCCTGTGCGTTCGTCCGTACCTACGACATGACTACCCACATTATCCAGATGCGTGCTCAAGCCCACGCCAACCCTTGACCTGACACTCCTCCGCCACCACCCAGATTGGGGAGCTTCCTCTCCTTTCTGGCGCGACATAGCTCTCCTCCGCCCTTGAGCAGAAGAATGACTCCCACTCCCTCCCGTCCTGGCCACGCGCAGCCACCTAGCAGCGCATCTCACAGGGACAAAGACCTTGCTCTGGATGATCCCGCCATAGAGGCCGCACCTGCTCCGGGTGGCGACCCCGGTGATGACCCCGACGATCTGGGCAACAGAAGCTGGGATGGCGTACTTCGTCAGCCATCTCCCCGCAACATTCCTATCCCATCTACCCAATCCCCATCTCCACCCCCCGACAACATGCTCACCCTAACTCAGGCGATCCATGCGCTCGCGAAAGCGAACTCCGAGTGCGACACCTCCTCCTCTCGGACTAAGGTCCGCGAGCCCGACACGTTTGATGGAACGGACCCTCGCAAACTCCACGCCTTTTTGGTGCAGTGCGAGCTCAACTTCCAGGACCGCCCAAAGGCATTCCGGCTGGATCGCGCTAAAGTTGTCTTCACGCAGTCCTACCTGAAGGGGATGGCCTTGGAATGGTTCGAACCGGACCTCCTTAACTCCGCTACTTACCGTCGCCGTCCTCTGTGGATGGATGACTATGAAACATTTGTCGAAGAACTAAAAGCAAATTTCGGTCCACACGATCCAGTCGGAGATGCGGAACATCAGCTCGACCACTTGATGATGAAGGATGGTCAACGGATCAATAAATACGTCGTCGAGTTCAATTGGTTGGCAGGACAGGTAGACGATTATGGGCCGGGCGCCCTCCGTCACATCTTTTACAGTGGTCTTCCAGACCGCATCAAGGACGAGATCTCCCGCGTCGGCAAACCCGCCACGCTCAACCAACTCCGGACCCTCGCACAAACCATCGATGCGAGGTACTGGGAACGGAAATCGGAGATCGCCTGTCAAAACAAGCCCGCGCCCTCCAACTCCGGTGCCACCCCCAAGTCCACCCCGGCGTTGTCCACCTCTGCCAACAAATCCTCTGGTACCTCTGGTACCTCCTCCGCGCCCAAGACGACTACTTCGTCGTCCTCCAAACCCGCCCTCAGCAAGCCCGCTTCGTCCGACACGCCCTCACACTTGGGCAAGGATGGCAAGCTGACTGAGGAAGAGTGTCAGCGATGCTTCAAGAATGGCCTCTGCATGTTCTGCGGACTCCCTAGACATACTGCAAAGGATTGTCCGAAGTCGACTAGCAAGGCCTCCAAGGCAAAGGCGTGCACAGCGACGGTCACTCTGGCCGCCTCCGCTCCTGCTGCGGAGCCAAAAAAATAGTCAGCAGCCCCCAGAACTCTGTACACCCTGGGGACTGTGTTGACTCCGAGTGTACAATCATGGAGGTCCAACTCAACGTGTCCGCTCTTTCCGATCCCAACGCCCTCATGCCTTCTGTTTCTATTCCGCTGTATGACATTCCTTCCATCTCCGCTTTAGTCGACTCAGGTTCCACCCACTGTTTTGTAGATTTGTCATTCATTAATAAACATTCTCTCCCATATCGCGACGTCCCTCCGGTTTCTCTCCAGCTCCTGGACGGATCATCCAACATGACCATTTCCCGCACTGTCGAACTCAGCCTCCGCTTTCCCTCCGGCGATGTCACCTCCGAAACTTTCTTCGTAACTCCGTTAGACTCCTCTTGTGCGCTCGTACTCAGACACGCATGGCTCACCTGCTACAATCCGTCGATTGATTGGGTATTGGGCAGCATTAGCTTCCGCTCGAACACGCAACAAGTGCTAACATCCCCGGTACCTCCCTCCGTGGAGTCCACTCCGGTGGCTCCTCCTCCCCCCGCATCCGTCTCCGACGATGACTCGGACTTTGGTCCAACCATCCCCGACACGCCTCCTCCATCCCCTCCAAGCATATCCTTCATCAATGCTGCAGCGTACGCTCACGCCTGCAAGCTCGAAGGCTCTGTGCAATTCACCCTCCATCTCCAGCCCGAAGACTCAGCGAAGCTCCGCTCCGCCTCCGTCTCCCCAGACCCTCCGGCTCCGGATCTTTCCGGTGTCCCGGAGGTATACCACG
Organism: Boletellus ananas; assembly: GCA_038089895.1. Lineage (NCBI taxonomy): Eukaryota > Fungi > Basidiomycota > Agaricomycetes > Boletales > Boletaceae > Boletellus > Boletellus ananas. The sequence goes on along the minus strand of JBBPLS010000182.1, from coordinate 757 downwards.
ATTTTGCGGATGTCTTCAGCAAAGCCAAAGCAAGCAAGCTCGCTCCGCATCGTGAGTACGACCTTAAAATTGATCTGGAAGAAGGCGCTTCGCCCCCTCTGGGCACCATCTATTCCCTTTCCCCCACTGAGTTAGAATCCCTCCGTTCGTTCCTCGACGAGCACCTCAACTACGGGTTCATCCGACAGTCCAGCTCCGCTCACGGAGCTCCGGTCCTGTTCGTCCGCAAAAAGGATGGTTCACTCCGCTTGTGCGTGGACTTCCGAGGACTCAACAAGATCACCAAGAAGGATCGGTATCCACTGCCGCTCATCTCCGACCTCCTGGACGCTCCGTCTAAAGCCCGGATATATACGAAGATCGACCTCCGTCACGCTTACCACCTTGTCCGTATCGCCGAAGGCGACGAGTGGAAGACCGCTTTCCGCACTCGCTACGGCTCCTTTGAATGGTGTGTAATGCCTTTCGGTCTTTCCAACGCTCCGGCAGCGTTCCAGAGGTTCGTCAATAGCATTTTCGCCGACCTCCTTGATGTTTGCGTCGTTGTCTACCTCGATGACATCTTGATCTACTCTCCGGATCTTGAGTCCCACAAGAAGCACGTCCGTGAAGTCCTCCGCCGCCTCCGGCAGCACAACCTCTACGCCAAACCGGAGAAGTGCGAGTTCCACTCCGCTTCCGTCGAGTACCTCGGTTTCCAGTTATCCACCGAGGGTCTCTCCATGTCACCGGAAAAGGTGAAGGCCATCTCCGATTG
>JBBPLS010000181.1:30254-41505 GCA_038089895.1 Boletellus ananas | reverse complement strand
TAGGTTTAGATGCTTAATAGTGATCCTAATAGTGTCATTAGGATAATCCTACCTTGGTTTGATTAGGTTAGGATTGTTAATCCAGGTTACTACCAAGTGTTATTAGGACTTGGTATTACCTTTACTACCATAGTTTCCTATGGTAAACTGGAATCAAACCAGAAGGTCTGGATTAACTTTTACCTTGATTAAGCATGTAGTACACCTTAATCTTCGACATGAAGTACTTCTTGCCCATGTGCTTGTGACCACCTCCATGCTGCATGCCAGTCTCATCCATGTTGAATATAATATAGTACTTGAACTTCTTGAATGCCTCACTGAGCTTCTTGAAGTGATCCTCAACAGTTGTCTTATTGAATGCCTGGCAACGTTTTGGATCAAGTCTAGAAGTTCCACAGAACTTCAAGAGTTTGCTGTGACATGCCTTGAACAGCTTGACCCAGTCATTGCTTGGTTCATGGCCAGTGAGCTTCTTGACCTTCAGTCTTAGCTTCTTCCTTTCCCATGGGCGGTCTTCTTTAGCATGGAAACACATCCAGTCGAGGACAACTTCCTCCTGGATATCCATGAGTATCTGTTGCTTGGCATGTACTGCTGTGTGGGACTTTGTCTTCCTGAGAAAGCGGTTGCACAGAGTGCACACATTTACAGAGAATTTTACGGTGGCAGCGGAGTAGTTGACATCATCCAGAGGTAGGTCAGCAAGGAAAGCAAATGCTGCTTGTATCTGACACTCACCAGATGGATTTGCTAATTTTTTGTGACTGTAGGGCACTTTCCTCTAGACGTGACCTGTTACAAACTTAGAGCTGCAAGCAGATTCCTCTCTATTTCTCCCTTTTGACTATGCACTTAACTTCTCTTTGCAGTTTTATCACATCCCAGGATCGGATAGCCCCTAGCTAGATGATAACTCATACCTGGCTTTCTATTCATCTTTGCAGCCAGCTGAGCCATCCTTTGGTTTCCATGTTACCATTGATTGCAGTCGTGCCACTTAACTTTCTCACATTCTCCCTTTGGCGTGGCGCAACTTACACCTTCCCATTTTAGTTATGGTTACACTTTTCCTATCCCAGGACGCTTACTCCTTTGTGCCACATTTGTTCGTGGTTACACATCTCCCCCATATTCATACTAGATATCTCACATTTATCCTGAAATGTGTACAGCTCTGTCTAGGTATTTATACGCACCCTGTACTTGTGCTCTCTCTCCAGTTGGTTCTGCGCAATCTATGCGTAGTTTCTTCCTGTCCACAAGTCCTCGCAAGGATAAGTGAGAATCTCAACTTCCAATAGTCTCACACCACTAGTGGAGTGTGCGCTTGACAGTTAAATTCCACACATACATGTAACACGACCCATTGGAAATCTACACGACATGCCTGTCATGCAGCTGCATCTGTTGACTACAATGCAGCTTTGGGGTGGAGCTCACTTTTTGCATCCATTTGTCATGCTGGTATGCTCCTCCATACTTGATCTCACCTCTTGCAGCACACTGACATTGGATCAGCTATTTTTAGGACATTCACAAGTGCTCTGCAGCCTTACTCTCCATAACCTGTGGGTCAGAGTGACAATGCTGGCTTGTCATTTACTGAAAGGTATCATCATAATATACAGTCACTCAAGATGATTTGTCTCTACATCAGCAGCCTCTTGACTAGCAGCTTCAAAATTACATTCATACATTCTTCATATGTCGTACATGTCACCCAAATATTCTTAGATTTTTATCTATGCTGGATGGAGTGTGAGGAGTCAATCAGTGTATTTGTAATTGCAATACCCTTTGTCATTTCCCTCCCAATGATAGTATCGTGCACTAGGAACACGGCGTTCCGAATTCACAGCCACAAGCACGCAAACGGCCCTTAGGTAATTTGACCTCGACCTCCAACGCTAGCACACGATGCATCCTTCGAGATCTTATTCAACTAGTACGTGCTATCCGACAAAATGATTCATTTCATTGATGCATAAAGTGGTGTTAGTTCCTTCACCGAGGTCACTGCCAAGGGGTGCGGTGTAGTTCGCCCGGCATCATGAGTTGGGTCCATGCAGTGTCTGTCGGGAGGAAGTCCCCAAGCCACCAGGGCAAGGACACATTCACGCATTCCGGACGACCGATGTACCACTCCATGGACCTACAATCCCGAGTATAAAAGTACGCAGTCCGATGAATGATTTTCACAATTCTGACGTCAGTCAACCACTCGCCTTTCTGTCGTCACCGCTCAGTCTCTAGTGAGCGGGAGACGTTATTTATCTTGTAATGTATCCTCTCCTGATATCTATCTTTTCGTACCTTTCCATTACCTATGCTGTGGCCATCGTGTCGCGTCCTAATCCCAGTCCTCGTCATGTTGTCGGTCCCATCACTAATTTAACAATCTCCAATGGAATGATTGCTCCAGATGGTTTTTTGCGTTCGTGAGTCGTCTTTCAGCCGCTTGCGCTTTCATGTTCATCTCCCTCTAGTACGACGCTTGCAGGAGGCACCTTCCCCGGACCCTTGATCAAGGCACATAAAGTGTGTTCGCTCATGAATGGTTATTTGTTCATTTGACTGAAATTTAATTCAAGGGAGAAAGTTTCGCGCTCAACGTAGTCAATGAATTGAGAGATCCAGAGATGTGGCTGAGCACTAGTGTGGTATGTACTGGAGAACTCGATGAAAAACAGTGACATTCACACTTCTTTCCAGCATTGGCACGGAATATTTCAAAACGGTACAAACTATGCCGATGGCGCATCGTTTGTCACTCAATGCCCCATCGCACAGAATAACTCCTTCCTCTATCAATTCGACGTAAAGAACCAAGCGGGAACGTTTTGGTATCACTCGCATTATTCTACCCAAACTTGTGACGGGCTGAGGGGCCCTCTCGTAATATATGATCCTCATGATCCTTATCTCGATTTGTATGACGTAGACGATGGTGAGTGGGCATCTCGAGACTAAATCACTTGTATTGAAAACGGTTTATAGAAACGACTGTCATTACTCTTGCGGACTGGTATGTTTCTTTCTGTTGTATTCTTGATGTGGTTTTCATTCTTTCGTCAAGGTATCATATCGCCTCTCCAGTGCTCAACCACATCATTGGTACCAGTGCGAACTCGACACTTATCAACGGACTTGGACGTTATGCAGGCGGTCCTCGATCGGAGCTCGCTGTCGTCAGCATCCAGTACGGAAGACGCTACCGCTTCCGTTTGGTCGGCATGTCTTGTGATTCAAATTTCCTTTTCTCCATCGACGGGCACAACTTGACCGTCATCGAGGCCGATGGGATCTTGACGGAGCCGGTGCTTGTGGATTCGCTCCAGGTGTTGCCCGGGCAGCGCTACTCTGTCATACTGGATGCCACGCAGCCGGTTGGAAATTACTGGATACGAGCACTACCGAACACTGCTAATGCATCCTTCGTCGATGGGCTCAATTCCGCCGTCTTACGATACAATGGCGCATCAATCCAAGACCCAACGGTCGAACACGTGCCGAGCGTCTTACCTCTCTTGGAACAGAATCTCCATACACTGTTTAATCCAGGGGCACCCGGCATACCCGAGTATGGGAAGGCGGACATCAACATCAACATCACCGCAAGCAACATTGGCGGTGCATTCTATATGAATGGCATTCGGTACCGGCCGCCAACCGTGCCTGTGTTATTGCAGATATTGAGCGGCACGCAACAGGCAACCGATCTCATGCCAGACGGAGGTGTGATTGTCTTGGAGCCTAACAAAGTCGTTGAGTTGACAATGGGAACCACTGGCTTCGGCGGCCCTGTAAGTCACCTTTTCATCCTTTTGTGTCGGTTGCTTACTGCTGTTTAGCATCCCATCCACTTACATGGGGTTCGTTCATTGCCAAAGGACTGTTCGCATGTCTGACCTAATTTACAGCATGCTTTCGATGTCATCCAAAGTGCGGGTCCTAATACGACCTTGAACTACCAGAACCCCGTCCGCCGTGACGTGGTTTCAGCTGGCGTTCCAGGACAACAAATGGTTATTCGATGGTTGACAGATAATACTGGCCCATGGTTCCTGCACTGGTACGGTCTTTTGTTATCTAGGATGTACAGCCATCTTGACGTTCCTCATCTAGCCACATTGATTGGCATCTGGATGCGTAAGTGTGGCTGTTACGTTGCGAGGCCCTCTTCCTAAGCCTCTCCTAGTGGGTTTGCTATCGTGATGGCCGAGAATCCTGCCGGAGTGCGTAATCGACTTGGCGCTATTCCTGGTAAGCGTCCTTGTCAACTACTTGGATCCGTTTTACTCATCGAAATAGAATCATGGGACCAACTCTGCCCAAAATACTATTCGTTATCCCCGTCGCAGCTGGGGGCCGTGAATGCCGAGCAGCAGGCTGCTAACATCACCTCGCTTCTGATCCCGGACTGACGTGTTTAGTCGCTCAGATGTCTTTACTTTAGATAGCTGTACTAGTTCAACCCGTTTACTCCGGGCATTATTTATCAAATGGACATGTCAGCACGTATTGAAGAAACAAATTAATAGTACTAGGATTATGTGACGCACACGACCGTCCGACTTATCTTGATGGACCTTAAACCTGTACTAGCAACAGACTCCCCTCGGGGTATTGCCGAAGTAAATGACCTTGCAGCCTCGTCCGTGTTCCAATGCTTGCTGTGCCGGGATTGATGCAAAACCTTTGTCGACGACACAGTACAGGAAGAACAGTGCCACGGCCGTTGCTCTCTTTGAGCATGTGTTTTAGCTACCCATAGCTACCTGGGTCATCAGTGGGCGACGTTTTCAGATTTATACACTGATTGGTGCCAATGTGTCTTCAGCTTCCTCAGTGTCTGCAGTATACGGTTCAGCAGGCAAATATATCAGCCAGGTTAAGTTCCTGAACGAAGGCAATCAGGTACTCACTGCCCGGCACATAGTAAAGAAACCATTGCTTTCCTATACCCTCTGCTAGATGGCTGTCCTCTATCGTATCCTCTGCATGCTAGTTCACACAGCCTGCACGGCACAGGTTTCAGACCATCTCAGTTGCATAATGGGCGCAAGACCGAAGAGAGGCATCTCCGTATCATCTCTAGAGGATGAGATTCACCTCATCGTCTTCCACTATGTCAGGTGTAGAGAAAATCAGAAGTCAGGTAGAAGAGGGTTACAGCTCTCCATTACCTCCGATCGTGCGTCAGGCTCTCCGATCTCGCTGCATGAAGAAAGCGTAAAGGAAAGCATCGAGATCGTTGGAATCGAGCGCCAAACCTTGGCACAATAGTTGAGGAACTTTTTTCACCAGCATGACCTCTCTCCCCACTTGTGGTACAGGTAGCATCCACTGCTACCTGGTCTATAGCGGCCCTTATGATCTCCAAGAGATCCGATAGTTTGGGGTGCTAATGCCGTGAATCCTGATCCCTTATTTCGTCGATCTTCTCTAGGGAAAAGGTTGGTTCAGGCCGAGTTTCAGGTGTGCCAGCGCCGTCCGGTCAAACCACTTTTAGTTTCGTCTGACACATTTAGCCTGAAGCATGAACGTCGATGGCTCCAGACAGATGGACGACCCTATCCCAGAGCAACACTGGACTATCACTATGGCAGAGGCGACCTGCCCCGCGAGTTGTACTTGTGTTTTCTGCAGCAGGTGCTCGGTAAGTGCGATTGGTCACCTCGGGTCCTGGCTTACGTTTCATCTTGTCAACAGGACACTAGCGCTGAAGCGAATCGCATACGCACCCTACCCAGGACCCGTCCACGGAGGCACGTCCGTCGTTCGTTGCCTTCTACGAGCAGTATTATGGAAGTGCTGTACCCACCGTCATCCCTGGGTTCCCCTCCCCCTTTTCCTGAACCGCCTTCGTATTTCGCCAGAGACACCCATATTCCTGCTGTTCAAGGAGATCACAGAGAATACAACGGATGCACGACTGTCGGGAGAGAAACGGTGGCACAATCCAGCCACCACGACCCCTTAACCGAGGCCCCTTCGCTGACGGGAGTCCCATCTCCGGGGGATCCTTCTGGAAGGATCTCACCAGTCGAGCCCAACCCCCTCGTCATCGTCGGCTCGGGAATTAGCATCTCGGAAGAGGCAGGACCACCCCCCGCGTATTCCCGTTTCGACGATAGTCGCTCGCGTGTACCCCTCGCTTCGGGAGTGCTGGGACCGTACCCATCGATCTCCATGTGTTGAACTCTCCATCGCGATGAAGGGTGGAGGGGCGCAGAACGACGGTTCAGAACGACAAAAGACAATGGACCATGGAAGGTATATCATGTCCAAGGCGGGGGTACGCACATCTTGATGTGATGGTATTTTAGCTTGTGTAACTCCGTATTCGGTTGTAACTTGAGGTTCCAACACCCACTGTCCTTGTTTCGTTCGTTCAGTGGGAAGTACGGTGTGTCGATGTCATGGTATACGTTCCGGCTCAGAGACATGTGACCGGGAAAACAGTGCCAATTCCAGTCACGTGCATCACGTGCCCTATGACGCGTCGATTGATGTCATCTGACGCGTCATAAATCGCTTTGCCGGAAGCCATCACATCCGAGCCTGCTGCCAGCAAGCGAACAGCTGAAGGGATCCAAGCTGTCACCAGAACTCAGCCTCCGGGAAACCGACAGCCATGTTCCCATACAAGTTTGCACCACACTCCCAAAAGAACGATAAGCACCCAGCTGTTTTCGGCAATCCACTCAAGAGATCAGACCTTGAAGCTACGTCGAGCCCGGACCTCGCTGAGAATTCCTCGAAAATGGTGTTCAACGGGGGTTTCTCCCACTCGCTGTCATCGCGCCGTGTTGAGTCACTTAGCGACATGGCTTACCTGCATCACACACGAGAAATCGTGGACAACAGGAATCGGGTGCCAGTCCTGGCGACGGTGAGTTCGATCAGCCATCGTTTCTCTACCTTGGCGTGTTTTGAGCGGATCGCGCTTCAGGGAACATCTTGTCGGCCTAAGGAAGAGCCTATTGGTTCGTATATGCGTATCGAGATCGCCGGGCATCCATGACCGTTAACTTTGGACGCATATATGCAGAAGTTAGCCTGAACTCACGCATGTATGCGGCGCATGCCCCGTCCTTGGGAGATCGTTCCAAGGGATCCGTCAAAGCGAACACACAAGGAACTGGTCTGGATGCATCCATAGGCGCAATCAAATCCGAGGAGGATGCCATGGGCCATATACTGGCCGGGTTCAACCAGTCAAAGAAAGAGCAGCAAGGGTCCGTAGGCGTAATCGAACCCGAAGGGGGTGCCATGGGTCATTTCATGGTCGGATTCGACCAGTTACAGAAAGAGAAGACCCAGCTGGTGCGTGTACATGCCTATGTTCTGTCAGCCACTCTTCACTTCCTCGTACAGCGCGAGTATGCAGTGGATTTAGAATCGCGGCTAGCGGCAAAGGATAGGGAGATCGCTGCATTGGAGGTCGCATATAAGCAGGTAATAGACAAGCATCGGGACGCACTGGGCAAAGCCACGAAAAAGTGAGGCATGGTGGTCTTCGGAACCTTCTGACTGAACTACCCGGGCAGTTACTCTGCGCTCAAATCCGAGTTGGACAACTTTAGGCTCTCCTCGCAGTCGACATTGTCGATCGTATCCGAGGCGAAGGCGACCATGGAGAGTATAGTGCCTTTGCGAGATAGCGTACAGATTCGTCTCCGAGGTTCGTCCCCTCATCTAGCCATCCATCTGCCATCCAGAGCGCTGGGGTTTTCGCCAGACCTTGAATCCATATTAGATAGCGACGGTCGACTCGTTTTGACCGCTGAAATCAGAGAAACAGTTCATGAACTCCGCACTGAGCTTTTGAAGAGTAGGTCGGCAGTCAGTCAAGAGCAAGTTGCGCCAACGGTCGTTTTTGCAGCCCAACAGGTGGCAGATCTGCTTCGTGACAAGCTCCACACCATGGCCACTGAACTAGCAGAAGCGCGAGCCCGGGTCTCGGAATTGGAAGAGCTGAACACAGCAGATAGGAACCAATCCCAATCGACCACGCTTCAAATCCGCCAGTCGGGTAAGAGGGGGTCACCCGTTGCACGGACAGAAGACTGACGGCGATCGAGAAGCTGAAGAAGTGGCGAAACTCACGCGGTATTTGCAAGAACAAAAGCAAGAGTCCATACAAGCTACGATGAAAGCTTGCGAAATGGAACAACAATGGATGCACGCACAGACACGGTAAACCTGTGCAAACCCTAAATCAGCGACTTGTCACTAATTTGTACATGCGTGGCGAGATTACAGGAAGCGCAGTCCATTATGACCTCAATGAAAGCAGAGTATGTTCTTCCATTCCATTCCCCTGGATATCACGGGTTGACCGTGATGGCGAAGAATGACCGAGCGTGAGGAATTCCATGAAGAACAGAGCGCAAAGCTCCGTACTCTTCGCCAAACTGTTGATTTCCAAGAAGGAAACGTGAAGACTCTTGAAGCACGGTAACCGTATTATCCGCATCCGATGCTTCTCTAATCTCCGATTAGGGTTCGGAAGGCAGAGGAAGACCTAGTCCAGGCTCTGAATCATAATCATGAGCTGCAGGGCTGCCTTGATTCCGCAAAGGGCCTAGAGATGAACCTAACGCAACAGGTATCGCGACTACTTTCAGATCGCGATGATGTCAAGGAGAAACTGCAATCGATTGAACGCCAACTTGCCGAAGTGCAAGCGTCCGAAAAGACCCTCTGCTCTGATATGGCAAAGACAGTGACAGAACGGAATGCCCTTGTCGACAAACTGAAATCGCTTGACGATGCCAAGCATGAAGCCGACATGTATCGCGAAAAGTAAGGGCCAGCCTTGTTAGAGTGCATACGTTCACTCGCCGCCCTCAGGTACTCCGAGTCCCAGGTCTCCTTGAAGGTTAGAGTCACCTATTCGCGTTCCGGCATTTCTTCTACCACCGCGTCCGTAGGTCCTTCAGGAACGATTTGAAGATCAATGCGTGACACTGGCTGCGTCAAAGGAATCCATCTGCGAACTGCAGGTAAATATCCAGCCACCCTGCCCGAGCGTTATTGACATTGAAACAGGATCGTCTTCATACAGTGGAACGTCAAGCAACCGTTGGGATTTATCCTTCAGTGAGTCGTCAGCCACGCTAACCTTCCAGTCAAGGAAACATCGCACGAATCGAAACGCGAGATAATCCGCCTTCAAGAGCAAAACGGGATGTTGAATGCCAGACTTGACGGTGCAGACAAGGAGATCAAGGACAAGGCTGCGTCGTTACGGACCCTTGAGATGGAATCTTCTCGTAAGGAAGGAGCGCTCCAAGCCTTGCTAGAAACGGAAAAGTCAGGCAAAGATGCGGCACTTGACCGAGTGCAGGAGGCGACCGATAAGGTCAAGTCACTTCTCACGGAGCTTACACAGAAAGACCACCAGGGCCAGGAAATGGCTAAACGACTGGCTGCGGCTGAAGCTCCGTGTGCTGAACGCGAGCGAGAAGTGGCAACCCTGAAGGTGCGCATCGCCGAGTTAGAAGCGACGGAAAAGCGGTTAGCAGACCGAGCTGTGACCATTTCACGCCGATACGAGAACAACGACTTGGTGAATTCCAATTCTAACTTCCCCGTTGGCAGTGTGATGACGGCACCAACAGAACGACGATGAAAGAGCTTTGGTTGCTCTGTTGATGCAGAAAGCCCGAAATATACATGATCGGGAGATGGTGGAGAAGTGCAACGCAATAAAACTGGTATGTCCCAAACTGTCGTGGGTGGAAGAGCCGTCGTTTGTTCAACTGCTGCAGCGTGACAACCTTATTAAACAACACGAGGCAAGGATTGCACAGCTAGAACATGTCCTAGCCCGCCGGATCTACGATGAGGTGAGGCGAAAGCCGGTTCGGTGTCCTCGCTAACCCGAATATCCAAAACTCCAAGTCATGCACGGCATCTACAAATTGTCCTGACGAACAAAGCAACTCGATGGCCATCGATGCCACAGAGCCGCAGCCGCACAGACCATCGACCGATCATCAGCCGAAAACCCGCGGCGCAGGACACGAGGGTCTCTTGATCACTGAAACCCACGGCACTACGGGCGGGGCGACCGTGAATCCTTGTCTCTCCAGCCCTTTGACGCGGTCGACGACGGGCCACGCCACCTTTTCCACACTTTGCAGAGAAGACACCGACGAGATCGCAAGCTTCGAGGACGAACGACCGCCCGTTGCGACAGGCAAACGCGTCTTGTTTTCCGACGAGGTGGAGGTCGAGGTCGCGCGGCCCACACGGCGAGTGGGTGGCCCTTTCTCGTCTTATTTTTTTTCTGTCGCGTGCGTGCGTGCGTGCGGGCGTTGGCCCGCCGCGGCGCTGCGCGGCTTGGACCTCGTTCTCGTGCTTTCCTTTTTTTTTTCTTTCTTTTTTTTGGGCTCCTTGCTCGCCCCGCGGCGTGTTCGCGCTTCTTGACCCTCCAAGCCCTTTTGTCGACAGGCGACGACGACCTCGGGCACAGGTGGCCACAAGAAGAGGACGACGACGACGACGACGACGCGACGTCGTTGATCCGAGCGCGCGCTCCCTTTTGAGCTTGTTCGACGGACCGTGTACGCACGCGAGCCCCACTGGCATTTCAGACTAGACGGCATCCCCTCCGAACGCGACGGGAATTAAATGGATAAAAAAAAAAAACAGGCCTTGTTTATTTTGGACATGGATACAGGCAATTTCGACTCGGTATAGACGTCTGGTCATAGGTTATACAAACAAAAAAAAAAAAAAAATGGAGGCGCATGCAGGGAATGAAACCAACGTCTTGGGCCGTGGTAGACCAGCCAGGGAGAAAAACAAAGTGCCAAGTGTGGGATCGAATGGCAAGCAAGGAGAGAGCAAAAAAGATGCGTGCCCAAGACGATCAGAGACATGTGCGCGCGGGGAAACGAGCTTGGTGGGATATACAGAGACACAGCGAGAGTGAGTTACGTCACGAAAGCGGGGACAGAGGAGGATGGGTCCAAGAAAAAAAGTATCAGTAAAAAAAAAAATGGTGATCGACCGACCCAACACGGACGGCGGCGGAGAGGAGAGAACGGGAGCGTCCGGGGATATAGGAGACGAGTCCAAGATACCAAAAAAAACAGGGACGGGATATAATACAGTGCGTGAGTCAGAGCAAAAAAAAAAAAAAAAAAGGGGGGGGGGGGGGGGGGGAAAAGAAAAAAGGGGAAAAAACAAGGAGCGGAAAAAAAAAAAAAAAAAAAAAAAAAAAACGGCGCCC
>JBBPLS010000181.1:0-30244 GCA_038089895.1 Boletellus ananas | reverse complement strand
AGAGGGAGGGAAAAAAAAAAGGGGGGGAAGAAGAGGAAAAAAAAAAAAAAAAAAAGACGGGGGGGGGGGAAGAGTCAACAGCGGTATAAGCAGCAGAGCGCACAAAAAAGCAAATAATAAAAAACACAGCGTTGCACGCGCCTCAGTCGGGCAGGCGGAGCGTGTCGCCTTCAAAGATGATATCGCCCTTGTCCGAGAGGGCGGCGGCAGCTTTGGCCACTTCGGCCGTATCAAAGTCCTCGTGCTTATCCGGTGGCATTGCGGCGTTGAGGTACGTCAAGAGTGCGGATATCGTCATGTCGTCGGTGGGTTCGTAGGTAGCCATGAAGAGATACGCAATGGATGCGAATATAAAATTCATGCTGTAAAAAATAAATAAAATCGAAAATAAATAAAATGCATCATCAACACATCCTCCTTTTTGGAGCAAAATGATGATAAAATGCAATATGAACACGGAAAGCGGAGTGAGGGAAAAAGGAAAGACTAAAAAGGACGCACCGGCCATGTGCCGAATCCAGATCCGCCAAGCCCAAGAGCAGTCTTCGGGACAACTTGTTCGCCGATGCGGATTCCACCGAGGTCATACCGTCCCCATCGTACTTGCTCTTGGGACGTATCACACGGGCAAGTGGTACCTTCCGAAGAGAGCCGCCGCCGCCCATCGTGACATCGGAAGAGGCCGTCGGCCACGGAGGGCCAGGTCGGTTGTCGGCGCCATCAGCCAACCGAGGTTTCTTCGCAGCATGCGGAGAAAGCCGAGGTTCAGCGGGTAGTGGAGCCCTCAGTCGACGTTTCTCTCCTCGGTGGGATTCGGGACCGTCGTCCGAGTCGAGCTCGTCCTCGGCGGAGGCGTCGTCGTCCGTCAGGCTGTCCTCTACGGGGGGTTGACCGCCCTTGGCTCTGGCATCGGCAGCCTGAGCGACCTTTTGTGCACGTCGCTCACTAAAAACGCGGACGGCGAGCGAGAGAAGAGGAACGTCCACGACGTAAGCGATGGAAGCACAGAGACGGGGGGGGTGGGGGGAAAAAAAACGACCCACTGTCTGGCCAAGCATTTTCCTCGATGCTGCAACCACGGGTAGGCACAATAGGAGCTGTCTTGCCTCAGTTGCACCCACTTCTTGCACAGAGTGCAAAACACTCGGTTTGGCTCGACCTCGCCTACCAACCCGTCCGCCCTGAGCGTGGCGGCCCGTTGCTCAGCGTTTCGCCGACGCGACTCGTGGGCAGGGGGAAAGTTGGTTGGCGTAAAGTCTTTGAACGAGGGCGAAGGGGAGCCTGGGAGCCCGCCCGACTTGGGGACGACAGGAGCGGGATCTGGGGACGGCTGGGAAATATGCCGTGAGCTTCCCGCGTGGACGGGAGTGAATTCTGCGGGATCGGCGGAGCGCGAACGGGCGTCATCGACGCGGGGTCTGACAAGACTTGAACGTGGGTACAAACGAAGACGACAAGGACGAACCTGGAACTGGAACAAGGCTCTTCTTGGGTGGGTGATGGCGTCGACTGGCCGGTGGATTTCTGGCAGGCCTGGCGGTGCTGCAGCCACTTTTGCACGGCTTGCATGTGGTTTTCGGGGCTGACGGGGAGCCACTGATCGCACATGTTGCACAGCACGCGCTCGGCGTCGAACTTGCGGACATCGGGGTCTTTGGAAAGGAGGGCGTTGCGCTCTTCCAAACCATAGCTGTTCTTGGTATTTCTGGAGAAGGACGGGAAATGAAGTGGCGGCAGATAAGCCACTGATGAACTCACATTTTCTTTGATAAGCAGCTCTTCCGGTGGGCGTCCCAGGGAATGGAACAGTAGGTGGAATTAGGGCGCAGGCGAATCCACTTATCACAGGAAGCACAGAGGACGCGATAGGCCTCGAATTGGGCGACGTAGGGGTCCGCACGCAGGTAATCGATGCGCTCGTCTTCCGTCCGCTTCGCGCGGCGACGTTTTGGGAGCGGATTCGCGAGGGCCTCTGCCGTGCTCTCTGGCGTATAGATGACGGGCTCCGGGACGGGGTGGGAGGTGTTGGCGCTGGAGGTGCTGGCGCGTTGGCAAGCGGTATGACAGAGAGGGATGTGACGTACCACCGCTGGCGATGCGCGTCCCAGTGTTTCAGGGTGAAACCGCCGGTTGCCTCGTCCCGGAAGGAGACGCCCTCACCGCATACTTCGCACATGACGCGCCCGGTCTCGTACTCGCCCTTGGGAGGCGAGGGGACGTTGGGAGGCCTGGGGCTGGGCTCGGAGGAGCGATCGCGTGCGGGGGGCGTCTTGCGCTTGCGGGGGTTGCTGCAACGCGGGTGAGTGCGCGTGGAGAGGGATCAGAGGGGTGCGTACGCGGGGGGGGAGAGGGAGAGCGGGGCGAGGGGCGAGGGCGCACTGCAGGTCACGTTTCGGGTCAGATCAGCGGGGAGGAGGGAGGCGGGGGTGCGCACGGATGTTGCACGTCCATCTGCTCGGATACGGGAGCGAGCAGAGGCGGTGGCACTGGAAGACAAAGGAGAAAACGAGCGGGGAGCGAAGGGTTAATAAGTGGGTAAGCTAGTTCGGGTCCAAAGCGTATTTACAGAAACAAGAGAAAATATGTCACCGATCCGGGATTTCGAGAACATAACCAAAGCTTACATATTCAATCTCCGCAGAACATGTCGCGTTCATTATCGCGTCCAGGAACGGCTCGAAACACATGCCCGTTCCTTTTCCGTCGCGGGCGCACACTTTGCACGGTCACTTGCCACTGCCAGCGTCGAGCCGGGCTTGTTTCCATGGAAGGACCCCATTTCATTTCTGTCGCAGCCCATCTGGCATTTCCAGAACCGTGGCTGTTCTGTGCCCATCGCTGTTCCCTTCCATGTCTGTCGATCCGTCTCGCTCACGCCTCCTTTGGGGACGGAGGACGGTCGCTTTGTTTTATCTAATTTCGTTTCTATTTCCGTGTGAACATCTTTTTTTTTTTTTTTTTTTTTTTTTTCTCCCCTCTCTTCTTTTCAGTCCATCTCCGGAACTTCACTCCATGTCGTATTCAATTGATCGCCGTTGACAAAGCTCAGGAATACACATGGACCCATTTGGATAAGCCCATGACATTGCACCCCCACGCGGTTCCACTTGCGACGGGGGACCAAAACGCCCGGGCCTAGACCGTATGTCGTCCGTCCGCCCCTGAGCGGTGGAGGAGGTGGACCCGTGTGCTGTTCCCCCCGCTTCCCCGCAGGATTAGGTTTTGAATCGCGAGAGACTTGGTGTGCTACCCGTCGGCTAACGGGCCTTTCAGAGACAGGGCTGCGCCCGCGGGCGTCAATCGCGATCACATCGAGACACCCTTGTGTAGGTCGGCGGAAAAAAAACAAGAGGGCGCACTCCCAGGATGGCTTCGAGCCGAGCCTTGTCTCACATCCGGATCATTGTCCACACGTCATCTCACCCAGCGAACCGTGACCGGCCAGAGTGCGCCTCCCGCTGCACCGTGCACAGGGCGGAAGTAAACACGATAAAGTAATCCCGACGCTGGCCGAGCGGGATCCCGCGGACTCTCAATTGCACGCCCCCCTATGGCGTCGTGGCACGCTTACATCCCACCGATGGGGAGCAAGAAACAAGCGATTTCAGATCCACGCGACAGGGCTCTGATTCGCCATTCCTCCACCTTCACACCCGACCGTACCCGCCTTCCTCCAGGAAGATCTTGAGGTGGCTGGCGATGGTATCCAGGCCACCCAGCCACTTGGCGAGTTCGACGTCGAACTTCTCCCTGTCCCCTCCCTGCGAGATCCGAGCGATGAAATCTCGGCGGTAGGGAGCCGCCCTGACGGCGACCTGCAGAGGACGACGGGTGAGCGAGCACCCTGGCAGTGGGAACCGCGAGGAAAAACGACCCAAGAGAGATCACGTACGGTGGCCAACGAACGCACGACAAACGTGTGGTGATGCCTGAGCACCTCGTCGTACGCGCGCTTGAAGCACACGTGCAGTTCCACGGACGGATCCCCTTGCATGTGTTGCAGCGCCTTGCATAGAAACATGAGACCGCTGAGAGAACAAGACGGAACCGTCCCCAAAAAAGAGAGCGTCGTTTCCGGCGTGGTCAGTCGTGCGCTGGACTGAGACAGGGCGTGTCGCTCACCGAGTTAGACGGACGAGACAGGCGGTTCCATTACGCACTCCTCCTGATGTTTCACTTCGGACGAGATTCTCGAGCGTGGTCGAACTCTGGGAAGCGTCGTGATAGCGCGCACGGACACCCTGCAAGAGACCCGTGTGAGCTTCTCCTGCGAAAAAGAACGAGAGAAAGGCGTGGATGGAAAAAGCAAAAAAGACGGTCCACGTTCCTCAATGTTGCCCTTAATGTCTGCCTGGACGAATCCGAAGACGCCAGACCCGAGCAAATCTAGCACGACTAAATCAGGGAAAATTCCAGAGGAGCGGAGACGTAATGACGGGTGTACCAAACAGCTTCAAAAGGCCGTCCGAGGCTTCCAGAAACGACGTCGTCTCCACGCCGTGCTCGGTGACGGAAACGTTGGCGAACGACTGGGAGGGTGTTCAAGGTGGCTTGTGCGGTGGAAAGGTGCGTGCCGCTTACTCGGACGGTCTCAAAGTACGGTCGCTCAGACATGGCGTGGAGTGAGAACGAGCAGCGCCCTCCACCGCCCACGCCTCGTGTGGGCAGCCTCGCGGTGGATGTGGCGTCGAGGGCGTGCTCAGAACGTGAATGAAACCAACAAGGCCTTGAGTTACCAATTAGCTAATTTTCTCTGCTCTGGAAATTCGAACGTGATTAGATCCCCTCCTCCGCACCGTGCCCGACGCCCAGCCCGGGAGTCTGACGAAGACGGGGTGAGTGGGCGTCCACTATTTTTATCCGGCCCGCTCACTGCTTCTCGTCGCTCAGTGATGTGAATCCGCTTGTTCGACCCGGTCTTTAATGACGCTCTCCGACCTTTCCCACTGGCATCCCGTCTGCGGGGTAAATGGGCGGCTGCCCGCGTGCCCGTACGGCTCGTCCTGCCCACGGAAGAGGTTGCTCGTTATTTCGTCCTTGGTAGCGTACCGGTACGCCCATTCGTACGACCCGTTCTGGTCTCGCTCCGTCCGATAGTATCTCCCGTTCAACGCTGCGTCCGCCCACGGTAAGACGGGGTGTCCATGCTTCTTAGCGCCGAGCACAATGCTCATCCAGCACGACGCACTCACTCGGGAATGGCTCTTGGGGCACCGCGTCCCCGTCCTCGTATTCGTCCTCGCTCGTCAGGCTCTCCGAGTCGTAACGACGGACGGCCTGCTCGGCCGGGGCAGCCGCACAGGCACTCTCCCGTCTCGTCAGGCCGAGCTGCACAATGTCTCCCTGGCCATTCCTGCCAATGACGACGTCGTAGGGGACATGTCCCGTCCCGTTCGCTGCCTGCGGGACCTTGGCCTTGGTGCGCTGCAAAGCGGTCAGTCCGTCTCTCCTCGCTTCCCAGCCTGGCATGGCTGACCTTGAGCTTCTCGATGCTTGGACACTTGCCCCTGTGCTTGAGCCACAGGCCGGGATAGTACTTGGACCGTTTGTCGAGACTGATTTCCTTGTGGCATCCGCCACAGACGACGCTCTTGGTCGTCACGTTTTTTGCGTACTCGTCTTGCTCGAGCTCCTGCTTGCGTTGCTCCAGCGTCTTCCGCTTCCGTTCGCACCCCGGCGCGATCCAGCTGTTGTTTCGGATGCCAAAGGACTCTGCGGCGGGATCGTCATGGTGCTTGGTGGCCTCTGGTGGAGGTAACGCGATCGCAGGGTCGGGCGGGGAAGTGGGTGTGCGTGCCATGCGGGCCTGCATCCCATGTGGCCTGCCCGGACACGCCTTCCAGTGCTCGTTGGCCAGCTTGCTGACAACGCTCCACTCCGCCCCTCGGTCGTATTCAATTGCAGCATAGCATCTGCCGCATGGAAGGATACGCTGCAACCGGTGCGATACCCGTCGATCAGCACCCGATACTTGGACGACGCGAGACATGGTTGCCCGACTGGGTACAAGGTAAACTGCTCGAGGGGTGGGGGCAAGGAGGATGATCCGACGACTCGTCGTCCACATATCCTTTTGACGTTGCAGATTTCTCCGCTTTGTTTGTTGTGAAATGTGGACACAACAGTTCGTGGGCGTTGGTTGCATCCCATTGTACCCATATCTGGCACCCAAGTTCTTCGCGAACGTCCTCCCCACTCACGAGAAGGTGGTGCGATGGGTATGTTTGCTGCGTTGTTTGCGCCATTTCATCGATGTGCTCATGCGGTGATGTTACTTCCCCGGGGTGGGGTAGAGCCCAAGCGGCCCAGCTATCGTGGCATACCATAACGGCCTGATGGTCAGCCGTTCTGTCCGTCTCCTCGTTCCTCGGAGATTATCGTACTCTCATTGCTACAGCGGTTCGCCAGAGGTTCTTTACGCCTCCTCCTGTCTCAAACTCAATTACAACTTTCTTTCAAAGTTCTCCTGCCGTCTTCTAGCGCCTTTCACTTGTGTTTCGCACAAGCAACGTCCCTTCTCTATGATCCGGGTTGTTCGCTGCGCCGGGGAACGCGTGTCGAGTTCATTATATGTGCTGCTGCACTCCCTGTGGGCTTTTTGGCTGACTGGACGGGACGCTGATGTCATTTGATAGGACGATAGACACCGCCTTCTCGAGACATGATGATAGTGGGCCCCATCGTGGGTCGCGCGGGATCACTGCGATTTTCTGTCAAGAGCTTTCCGCGCAGTCTCTCTGACGTCAGGCCATGTCGGAAAATGCAAGCTCTGATTGGAATGGTGCCGCTCATGACCTCGTCCTTGACGCATTCCATTGGCATCAGGGAACGCAGGGGAAGGGTGTGGAGGGCAGCAAGAGGGCGACGCACTGGATTGTGCCTCGAGTGCGGCAAACGCGACCGTCTGGACGTTTGCGCGCAATGAACGCGTTCCCCCGGCCCGGCGCGGTGGTAATAGCTGACTCATGGGGGCTTTCGAACGGAGCGAGCCGACGGGGCTGGGGGCTCTCTTTCTGCTTTTTCGCCTGCCCACCCTCGTCGCCTGGACCCTCGAACTTGTCGGGGCGGGTGTGAACTTGTTGCCTGCATTGTCGCTGACGCCTGACAGGTGGCGCCGTCCTGGGGCCCGTTTAGCGAGCAGAGCGCACTTGTTTCTGGGGCCACCCTGACGAGCTGGCAGAGCGGCGTTCGGTTCCGTGGGGCGTCAGACGGTCCTTGCTGCCCCGAGGACGACGCAGAGTACATAGCACCGACCTAGTTAGCGTACCGAGCCGTGGGGCTACCCTACTTTTCTTCCTCCTTCCTTTTCCACCGTTTTCTTCGTGTTTTAGCAGTCGATCGTACCGGCTGAGGCATCGCGCCGACAATCCAGTTGCCATGGATTTTCGCGCCACCGCGCGGCACATTTAGCTTTTCTCCCAGGCAGGCACCGCGCACGGTTCAGCGTCCCGTTCCCCCTCCCCAGCACCTACATGCCTCCAGAACCCCCCAAGGCCAAGCTGAAACGCAAGGCCAGTCGCAGAGAGATCGAAGAGTACAGATTTGATGGCGGCCACGCACGCGAAATAGAACAGAAGAGGAACAACGGCCAGATCTCGTGCGCTGAGTGCAGGAGGTGCGATCACCGCGCGTGTTACTGCACCCATCCCTTTTCCACATTCTGACCTAATGCCACTCTTCCAAGGCTCAAGATAAAGTGTGACAAGCAAATCCCCTGCCAATCCTGCCAGGTGACGCTTTTCGCACATGGTCGCGCCGATACGTCACTCATCACGCCCTCTTTTTCCTTGCCGTGCCCAGAGGCGCGGTTGTGCGGCCTTGTGTCCAAATGGTGCGTTGTCTCGTCATCCGGGAGCGCCGCATGCGCACCATATCTGATCATCGTGGTCGGATCGTCCACAGGGAGCCTGTCGACTGGTCAAGGAACCCGGTACGGACATTGCGACCCTTCGTCCCCGGTAACCTTGTTCTAAGTGCCCCACGCCACACAGCTTCGTGCTCGCGGCCACCGAGCACCTCCATCGCCGCATCGCCAAAATGGGCGAGCGGATCCGGCAGCTCGAGGACGCCCTCGGCGAGCTCCAGACCCAACGCTCGACGGAGCCTCACCCGCTCCTTCGCGAAGACCTGCTGGGTGCCCATCACAAGGAGGACGACGAGCTGGCGTTGCCCGACGAACCCGGCGCGCTGGCCCACCCGCCCGAGGTGCTCGACGCGTTTGGGACGCTCTCGATCACCGACCATGGCATCTCGCGCTTCTTTGGACCTACCGGTGGCTCCGAGGTGGGTCGTCGTTCGCGGATGAATGTGTGTGTGTGTGTGTGTACGCCCGTTTTGACCTTGCCCGCTCTTATGTCAGTGCCTGTTGATGGCAAGTACCCCTCCCTTTTTGACCATGCACGTCCACGCTCATGTCCTGGTCAGTCGGACAATATGCCCCAG
The DNA here is from genome assembly GCA_038089895.1 of Boletellus ananas. Lineage (NCBI taxonomy): Eukaryota > Fungi > Basidiomycota > Agaricomycetes > Boletales > Boletaceae > Boletellus > Boletellus ananas. Next base: position 21,802 of record JBBPLS010000181.1, on the reverse strand, counting down.
CCAGACGGGGCGGACGCTTCGGCGCCGGACTCGGCCAGGGACACGGAGACCGCGCCGTTGCCGCAGGATCTGCGCATGTTCTCGCAGGCGTTTCCGTTCACCCCCATGGGCCCGACGACGGCCGTCCTCGAACTGATCGAAGGCCACTTGCCCAACTGGGAACGCGCCAGCTACCTCTCCCAGTCGTATTGCGACCAGGCCGGCTGGCTGTTCCACGGCGTGTCCAAGGAGCAGATCATGGACGAGCTCCTGCCGATATACTACGCCAACGGACCTCGCAAGGTGACGGACGACAACAAGAGCTCCCACGAGCTCGCGCTCCTCTTCCTCGTCTTCGCGCTCGGCGCGCTGGTCGATCTGGCCCAGGAGCCCTCGAACCCGGAAGCGGAACATTATCACCAGATTGCGCGCGCGGCGATCTGTATCCAGTCCGTGCTGGAAAAGCCGTCGTTGGTGACCATTCAAACGCTGCACATGCTCAGCATCTACAACGCCATGAGTGGAAATGAACTGTCGGCAAAGGAGACGAGCATGGAGACCACATGGTCGCTGATTGTGCTTGCTGCGCATCTTTCCCAAACGGTGCGTGTCCGCGCGCGTTCTCCCCCCCTCCTCCCCCCGTCCCTGGGAGTCTCGTTCGCTTTCCCTGTTATTTTTGGGTGCTCATTCGTTTCCATTCTTTTGCCCAGATTGGATTGCGTGAGTGAACGCGTCTTAAGATTAATGACAAGGTTGCTAGGGACCTGACGTGTGGGGTTAGATCGGGACAGTACACGATGGGGCTTGCCTGAAAAAATTGTGGAACGTCGCCGTATTCTGTTTTGGGACCTTTTCGTCGCGGACGCTTGGCATGTAGGTACCGGTCGTGGGGATCGACAGCTCATTGGCTGACGTTGCAAAGAGCCTCAGCACGGGCAGACCGCCAAGTTTCTCCCTCGCTTACATCGATTGCCGATACCCAGGGAGTGAGAACGAGGGCGAGAAGGCGGAGACGGACTATCATGGGATGTGTACGTCGCCGCGTGTTCCTGCTGTCTTGCCATCCCCGCTCAACTCGGTGTCGTCTGTTTTTGCCCAGTCGAGACGTGGGGGTACCGTTTTGCGCGCGAATGCGTGGCCGAAGTCGCCGCACAGACCTTGACGGCCGAGATACCCAGCTATGCGACGATCATGGACCTCGATCGCAAAGTGCGCGAGTTCCCCATACCTGAACATGCGGCCCAGCTCGCCACGGCGGCGACTTCGCCCCTGCCCTCCATGGCTCCGGAAGACCTGCCGCTCTCCGAGTCCATGAGCTTGTTCGTGCTGACGCACGCACGTGAAGTCAGTACGTCGCCATCGTTTTTTTCATCGTTTCCTCGGACGACGTCGTCACGCGTCGTGTCTCTTCCAGTCTTGCTTTATTTACATCGAAGCTTCTTTGCGCAAGCCATCATCGAGAACCCCGTGAATCCGCTCAAGAGCCAATATGCGTCCTCGTTCCTCGTCACGTATCGTTCTTCGTCGACGATTCTGCGCATGATTGCCACCCAGTTTGGGATATGTCCTCAGCTGTGCGCGCGGTTTTGGTCCATCTGGACGTTTGGTTTCTCGGCAGCGGTGCGCGAGCTCCTTGGCGTCGTCGCCGGGCGGTCACTGACCGGTTTTTTCGTCGACAGATTGTGTTTGGGACTATCGTGACTCGTGGGCCTCGTTCTCCGCTGGCCTCGAACGCGATCAAGGAGCTCGATGCCGCCTGCGTGCTCTTCACAAAGGCGTCCGCTCACAGTCGTCGGGCGGCGAAAGCGTTGGTGAGCACCGCCACGAAACGGAGCGTTCTCCCAGGTCGCTCACGGCCACGCTTTCTTGCAGCCCATCTTGACAAAGTTGAGTGAAAAGGCACACAATGCGCTCGCGAGCTCTCAGACGGAAAAGTTGCATGGTCAGCTGGGACAGCAATGGTCGGTCAAGGAAGAGGGTGACGACGACGAACTGGCCATCTTTGCGGGCCGAACACGGTTCGTGTCGACGAGGCGCCTGCCAGAGCCGGTGCGACCCTCGGACGGGGTTCGTGTGTCCGGGTACAGCTTGCCCCACCCGAGCGGCCTCCCAGAGCCGTCCGTCGCACACGTGTATCGACCCGACGGCCCGTCGTCGTCTTCGGCCGACCACCACTGGCCGCCGACCGAGCGGGATCCACTGCACTATTCGACCCGTTCGTCCGAGTATGCTACCAGCGCGGGCGTGCCACCGCCCATCATGCCCCAGTGGCGCCCTCCGAGGCGATCCCACTATGCATACACGCCCCAACACCATCCGTTTTCCACCTCGTTGGGATCGACGACGGCGCAGTCGCGGCCACCTCCACCACCTGGTCCGCATGAACATGCGGCGGTGACGTCGACGACCAATACGACCCCTTCGACGTCATACGCGTGGGGCCAGCCGTCGTCCACCGCGGGCGTGTCGTCCAACCATCCGTTCGGTGGTGGGGGCTATTCTACCGCGGCTGCGAATGGGCCCACCGCGTCGTCGTCGCACGGGTATACCGAGCACGGGCTTCATCTTCCCCATCCGCACGCGTACGAGCGGTCCTCGGTGACGGCGGCGCCCTCTGCCAACCCGTACCCGCCACCCGCCTCACGGACACAGCCACAGCCTCATCCGCCTGCCGCGCCGGGGACGGCGGCACCGTCTGAACTGACCGAGCTCGGCTTGCTCTCGCAAGAGTCGCGGTTGGACGAACGTTGGGCGTCGTTTATGCGTGATTCGGGGTACTTTGATGGGTTTGGGTACCGGAGTCGGTGAAGGAAGAAAAGAAAAAAAAAAAAAGTGGCTCAAGGGGGTCTCTCTCTCTCTCTCCCTTTATATATGTGTTTCTTTTCTTTTCTTTTTCTGTATAGCCTATCTATCTATCTACGTGTGACTGACTCGGTCGTGGGGGAGGTCGTGTGTTTGAACGCTGGTCGGCTGCGTAGGGGCGTCGTACCCCCCCATGTCACGCCGAGCGCGCGTGTTACTTTTTTTTTTCTTTCTGTATACATATCAGGCTGTGTTGTTGGACCCGTCCAACGATGTACAGTGTGCGCATGGGCGTGTCTGCGACGTGGGCTCCGAGGGTCGCATGACCGCGTGCTTGAGGGGGGGGGGCGGTACTCCAAACGCGTGTATCCTTGTTTTCAACGTGGTCATCGTCGCCATCGTCATCGATGACGGCGAGAGACCGAGCACGTTGGCTACACGACCGCACGTCGTGGGGTTTGCATATCGTACCGCGTGCGTGTGCGTGTGCGTGTGTATGTGTATGGGGCGTGTACGTGGGTATGTGTATGGGGCGTGAACGTGGGTATGTGTATGGGGCGTGTACGTGGGTCCCAGTAGGGGATGGAGAGTTGGATGATCCAAGCTGAACGCGCACGTTGTCGTCGACGGGGGTGGGGCACGAAGAGGGGTCCGGCCGCACCATGCGAGGGCCTACTTTGCCGGGGACGTGCTTGTCCGGAAAGGGGGGGGGGGGGGGGGGGTAGCGTTTCTGCTGCCCGGGCCAGCGGCTCGTCCCCCACCCACTTGTTGGCGCTTCGCGTGGGTCGCATCGCGTGTCTGGGTAGGGGGCCGGGGGGGCCCAAAGGGATGTGAGGCCGCCAAACGCGCCTGTCGGCGCTGTTGAAAAAGAAGACGTCCGCAAAGGCATGGAATCGAGGACGGCACATGCCATGCAGAGGATAGACGCGAGCACCGGCGCACGCCTGGAGACGGGCGTCCTCGGTGACGTGGCGGCGCCGCGACGCGCTCGCGCGTGTGGCTGGACGCGGCTGGTCCCCCGACCAGGGCGGACGGGTGACCCGGTCAATTGTGCCCCCGGGACGCTCGGTCCACCACTGCGTTCGTCGGAACGCGCAGCAAGGATGACAAGGACGCGTGGCGGTCGAAACCGAGCGGATGTCGTTGATCAAGGGTGTGCAAGCCCGTCGCGTTCTTTTTCCCCCGGAATGCGGCCTTGGGGGATCACGGGCTCGATTTCGAACAGGGTAGATCGTCGCAGAGGCGGATACGGTCTCCCGACTCCCGAGTGCTGGGGAACTCGTTCAGGGGGTTCTGGAAGGATGCATGTGGGCTTGCTACTCGGTCGTCGCCGTGCAGCTCTGCCTCGGGATCGCAAGGCCCCTGTACGCGCGTTGATCGTGGCCCGGCTGTGGGAGGCACGGCGCGAACCATTCCACTTCATGGTGTGCACATTCCTGCTTTCGTTTGCATTACGGACACCGAGGCGGCCAGCCAGAGTAAAGGTAGACGACACCCGTGTCAATCACTTGACGATGACATCCACCGGTAGCCAGCTCACCAATCCATTGGCGGCTCGCTGGCTGATCTTGTTCGAGGTAGAGTCAGCCTCCTTCCCGAAAGACATGTTAGCGACATACCACCGTCAGCGTCGCATCCCAGGTCACCAGGACATTACGCGTTAGAGGGGCAACATCACCGTTGCACTGTACCCAGCTTGGCGCTCTATGGCGTGATTTCCCAATACTGAGTTGTTGGGACACGAGTAATGCAGGGCTGAACCGTGCTGAGAAAACGCCACGCCAACGTATCCAACGGTGGAAGGGAGTACAGCAACTACGCCTGATGAGGCGCACCAGCTGCATTGCTCGCCTTCCCAACTGGCATGCTGTGCATCGGCTAAGGGATCTACAGTATCGATTTGAAAGTCGTCGCAGCATTGCAGGTGTCGACTACGGACGATTCCCTCGCTTTCTCCTCTAGAACGATCCGTCTCCGATAGAGCCCCTGGTGGGCGTGGCACTGGGGAGGTGTGAAGACCGACATCGCAGATTCATTCGCCCCAACTCACGATCTGCTGGGAGCCATCACTGGACGATTGGCAAGTTGGGAACAGGATCCGGTGGATGGGTGGCGCCGACCGGAGCATCTCTGAGCCAAGCCGCATCGTGGCAAACAGAACGAGCGATGGTGCTTGGCGTGGGCGAAGCGACCAGAGGCAATGCACCAGCGTTATGTCCTAGGAAATATTGGGTCACTATGATCGACCCCCTCGATCATGTCGTCCGAGTCCACATGTCCTCAGAATGGACATTGAGCGAACGCGGAAGAGCGGGGGCAAGTGCCCGCCAGTCGCGCGAATTTGAGATGAGTTGAGAGGTAACTTCGCGGAACGCCGCGGCCCGTTGGCCAGATCGCGAAGAAGTGTGGTATCTCGTGATGAAACCTAGGGGCAATTGGTGAAGTGGCCACAATCTATGCGCAGAAAAGGTGGGAATTTCTGGATGGTTCCACATTGCAACGGCATTTCCTCAGCTAGGACGGTAGGATCCTGGGTGGCCGCGTTTAAGTCGGCATGTACATATGCCGTGCATCAAAAACCTGATCACGGACAAAAGGATGTGAAGGATCACCGAGCTAGAAACTGTTATTTTTGCCCACAGTCACGATCTCGAGGCTTCTTTCAGCTGGCACTTCCGAAACCGACGCGTTAATCGCGCTAATACCAAACAATTGGATGTGATAACCACCTTTCGTTTGCAACATTTTACGACACACCCTTTCTTATCACGAAGACTTTGACATTGACCGAAGTCGTTTTAATCGCAGTTAAAGAGACCGTTTCTGTCAATTATTACCGAACGATTGCCAATCCAGCCACCCTGTGGGTGTCAACTCACAGTTTGATAAGCCCGAAGCACAGAAGTCATCTAGACGATGGATCTTTCGGTCGACAGGGACCTCGGAGACACCATAATGTAGGAGAATGTACAAGCTTGGCAGAGCTCGCGCGCGGCGCAGGAACTATCACCGACGAGAAAGCTGAAGGAACGCAGCTACGGCGAGGACTTCTCCGTGTCTCGTGGGTGAATCCGCGGAGAGTTCTCATTCTTAGTGTCTTTGCGATCCAAGCACCCTACACGTTAGTAGAATCGTTACACGGGATGAAGTAGGGTCAGCATTTCTTGGCGTAATGTAACTTCAATCGACAGGCATGCTGTAGGATCGAGTGAGAACCGTATCTTTGCAGACTACAAAATAAGAAGCAAAGTATACCGTATTTTAGCCACTTGCAGGTCCAATGGCACCTGAACTCAAACACGATGCGAGAAGCTCAATCTGGGCCACCGCATCAGGAGAACAACCATGAAAATTTGCGGAAGTCGACTGGGAAGGCTGTAAGGCGATGGACCCATACACCGGCATCGGAGATACTCGACCGACCAGAAGCTACCGAAGGTTCAATTTGTCATCGTTTAGGTTGAGCGAGGTTTGTGGATAAGAGGTGATTGAACGGTGATGTATGTAAGAGAAAACGTGTACGGATCGGAATGCGGCCCGCAAAGGCTGAACACGACAAATATTGTAGTCGATGTTCTGAACACTGTCACTGATCAGAATCAGTTTCGTCTGAAGCAACCGAACCAACCCTGGGTCAGCCGGGGTCTGAATGTAACCGTTCGTGTAAGTGCATGAATCCGGAAAGCCCCAAGCAACTCCAAAATACAATGTCAGCTTGCACCTTTGTTGGCTGAAAAACAAGATTATGTCCAACCTGAGAGCAATGCTGATCCTAGGCGTCATGGCAACATTTGTAAGACATACCTGTATGTACAAACCTAACTTTATGTCGTGTAATCTGAGTCGTGTGAGCACAGAATAGGTACCTGCCTAATTTCCCTTGGGGACGAAATCTACAAGGGGTCGTCGCACTTCATTTAGAAGCTGGGTGTCGCGTTGACCATACGGCCTTACTAGGGGTTGATGACTAAGCTGACTACACTGCCACTCTTTCAATCATGTCTGCAGTCGTCAAGAAGTTCAAATTGCACAGAAACTTGAACGTCTAAGACGATGGATTGAACCACCGTTCCACATTCCTTGTAGTCATGGTATGTGACAAACTGGAAGTTAAAAAAAGATTTCCCGCACTGCATGCCACTTGAATCGTCGGTGCGAAGGTATGCAAGCTAGAATGCGATCATGAACGGACATCATTCTTGCAGGCTTGACGATGATTTTGATATTGTGGTACCCCGAAACTGCCCTCAACCGGATTCACATTTTAATTGCTCACACAGAGAATCCGGAAACCACCCTACGGGGGTATAACCTCACGTTGAAGTAGTTCGAGTCGCACATGGCGAATCGGCTACGCAGATCATCTGTAGCGTGGCACCTCTGCGCCTCTTGATTGCCCTGGTTGAGACTGCGCAGGCAGCGGACATGATTTGCCACTGCATGTCTCACCCGAAGGCTATACCATGTCAATTGTTTTGTCGGGTGATAGGTCTGGGCGGGCCCCGACGGCACCACCAGGAACTCAAAGGTAAACGCATACAAACCAATCGGTTACCCATGCCTGGTGATACTCTTCATACAAGCTTGTCTTTGGACGAAGGGCTGGGGCATTCGCGACTCCCTAAAAATGTCACTTTGGTGTGCCTGTTCACCCGCCTCGTCAGACAATCTCATGCCGATTGCGATCGAGGGCAGACACTGCGGTTTACTAGTTGGCGCTGCTTGGGATCTGACCCAAGTTCGACCTGAGTTTGCCTTCGCGTAAATTTGATCAAGGTCCTGTCGCCGCTCCTCACAGCATCGCAGGTCGTTTCACTTAGATAAAAAAAAATCATGTCGTCACATTCTGATACGTCTCGGGCAACTTGGTCTGATGCAGCTCCGTTGTAACCTGTTTCGCGCTTCGCGCCTCATCTGCATCACAAGGCGGCCTGGTATACAGCCGCGTTTTTCTGACACCTGGAACGGCTTACGAACACGCAGGCTGAAACGATCGGAGCTCTGTCTGGCCGAACGACTCTCACGTCAACTTGATACCTGTCATAGCATAAGACGAGCATGCAAAATCACGCTGAGTCGTCATATCTATGACACACTACTTTTTGAATCCCCGGCGGGCAGTTCAGGATTCCAGGACTGAATGCTTTTTTGGAGCCTGAATCTGATGTGGCCTGCCTTGTTTTTATATATATATCGCTCCTGAAATCATTTGGTCCCCGTGTTGTGGACCGCAATGGAGAGCACGGCGTCGACCAACCACACTGCCCCGGCGCACTTAGGTAGTCCGATTGGCGTCTCTGGCGTTCCTTATTCGGCCCTCACAGCCTCGCACTGATCTGAGATACGATACCACAGTTGTACTTGACTTTAGGCCTCTGGCTCGGAGGCGGATACGTACAACGGTTTGAAGGCAGGCACAGCAAACTCGCTTACGTCGACGAAAACAACAACAAAAAGGCTGGATCCGTGCACATAAACAAAGGCCCCCTTTGTGGTGGCAGAGTGTAGAAAAAAATTCATGCATGAAATTTGATGCGACCGCTCAATCATGAATGCCGCATCGTGCCACTGAAATTTAAAAAAAGGTTAGCGCAGGAATGACATGGCGTGCTCTCCACGCGATATAGATACCAGAATATTCTAATACGCCTATACAATAGTACAGCACTTGCATCCGCGCCATATCAATTTTTTTTTTTCCGATATTCAAGCCGCACTGGCGAAGCTGGGGGGGGCATGCGCCCGACTCGCAAAGTTCCGTTCGCCGTCAGGCCCGAGGCTCGAAGTACCATTGTGACGACTCGGATCAGTCATCCCCACCTCTCCTCTCTCTTTTCCTGCACGGGCACGGACTGGTATTCGTTCGAGAGACCGTGGTCATGGCGATGCAGCAACTCGTCCCTTTCGGGGGCCAAGTGCTGGCCCGATCAGCGGACCGGCCAGCAGTCCTGGCCGGCCCAGTTTAACCACTGGCTACCATCAGCCACCGCCGGGTGTCAGCGAACCACTTCACCGGTGCTGAGCGCTGAGTTCCGGTGCCACCCCGCTCGGAGGCTCCTTCTGGTCCATCAAACGCCTCTCCGGGCTCACCGGCCTGATCCAAACTCTCGACCCTGACCAGGTTCCCCGAGGTACGGAAAAGAAAGTTGGATTTCAAGTGCCGGTAGGAGTCCCTGTGAACGGGGCGTGTCGGCGAGGGCACACCTGGGCGCGCTTGTGCTTAGGCAATACTCATGACGTCAGACGTCACGGGTCGTACGGGTATCCGGCCCGGACGGGGAGCGCTCAGTCTGGATTCGGCTCGCAGGGCTGCCACGCCGTGGAGTCGGGTGGGTCATCGCTGTCATATCACCGCCAGCGTACCCAGGCGGTGGACGTATGGTGGACCACCCCCCCCCCACGTATGCCGTCGCGGTAGCCGGCGCCCGAGGGAGGTAAGTAGGGGGTGATATGATAATACCTCCCTGGTACTAGACCTGGCGCCGGCGTACGAGAGTGCGATCATCACCGGACGGTGCGATATGATCGTGGATCCGCAGCTCCATTGAACCCCCTGGCAGGACGTGCGCCACAATCGCATCGCATCGGTATCAACGTCTGATACGCTCCGTCAAGCGAATCAGAAGCGATAGACCCAGCACTAACGGCATCCGTTCAAGTGGAACAAAAGAAAGCGTCCCTGGTTTTACGAGGGTTCACGACATCGGCGCCCTCCCCCCTCTCCCTCCGTCGGATTCTCGAAAAGTACTAGCAAGTATGATCGTGGCCTAAGGTTGCGGTGGCCACTAATGACAATGACCGTTCGCGTTCGGATATTTGCTGCATTAATTATTGTTCGAAACGAATAATCTCGGCGCCTGGTCGCTGATGAGTTGCCAAGGAGCACTGATTCGAGGCTCTTTGATCGAAAAAAGGACAAAGAAAGAGCCGAAATAAAATACTGTAATGAAAGAGAATCCGTCACAAAGTTGGTACCGTACATGCTCGCCTCTCAGTGGAGAAATATTAACTAATCCTTATAACACAGCATGTACAACAGGTTGTGTGTCAGCATTAATTCCAAATCGCTCTCTAGAAGCAATGGAGAAACGGGGGGGTGTGGGTCACAACAATTGTCCAGCATGTTAGTAAAAGTTACAAGGGTAACAAACGAAGAGAAAAAAAAAATACTAATAGGTTTGTTTTATTCTTCCTTTATACCAGGTCCGTGTGGATCCAGTGAGTCCTGGGCGACGCCAATTTTGTTTCGTACTGCCGGCGAAGGTCGTTTCTTGTCGTCCGCGACGGAATCCGAGCGAGGTCGTTTGCGTGATGTGGGTGAGACGAGCCCTGCCCCATTCATTATGCCCTTGCTGATGGCACCGCCGCCGCGCTGTGAAGGAACATAATGCTCCATATGTCGGTCACGCTCCCACGATAGCCCATCCCGCCCATTGGAGGGCGGGAGCGCCATATGGAGTTGTTGCCCGCTAGGTTGAGGCCCATTGTGGGTCAGGAAATCGAGCCAGCTCGTATCCCCAGAGTGTCCTGTGCTCAGTTGAGTTGTGGCGGGCGCTACCAAGGAACAAAAACTAACCGCCTGATTCCTGTTGCGGCGCTGGAGGTGCTTGTGGTTGTTGGGATGGAACGTGCGAAGGCCAGTCCAGTGAGCCGAACTGCGGTGGTGGTTGTGTTGGTCGATGATCGTCGCTGTTGTCCAGGAACGCTGAAAGTAAATCTGGCGATTGCTGTGGACGTGGGGCGGACCCATTTGGGGGCTGGCCAGGTGGCATATTATTTCGCATCAGCTGGTGATAATGTCCTGGGGACTGGGGATCCTGGTGCTGAGGATATGCGGTCGAGGACCGTGGGCTATACCCGGTAGTTCGTGATATTGGGGCACCTCTCGAGGATGATGGAAATTCCAAGGAGGATGGGAGAAATGGCTGCTGCGGACCAGAGGCCCCGATGCCAAGGTAACTATAAGAGAGTGGATGTGAGGTCTGTGCATTATGCCGATAGCTGTTAGGAGGGTGTGTGGAAGCAGGAGAAGGAAGGTAACTGGTGTACGCGGAATCGTCGGGGGTGAATTTGGGGTTACTGCCTGGGCCGACGTTAGCAGCTAGACAAGACTTTTCTTGAGAGTCTAGTTGATTGCTGGAAGGGAGCAACCGACCGGAAGGAGCATGTCGTTCTGTTGAGACAGGATGCGATGAAGCACCGCTTGGAGATGCCATTTGTGAAGAATGATGAAGTGGCAAAGGTGGCTGAGGAATGGCCATAGGCCGATGAAGCGAGTATTCATTCATCTGTGGTTGGGGAATTCAGTTTAAGGTAGCGGAATCGCGTCGACACAAACGTCGGTGCTCAGCCCCAAATTTCCTCCCGGAGGAACGAATTTGCCGTTGCTACCAAACTCTTGCTTCAGCCTGGCATCCGTACGTTTTCTGCTGCCGCTGCGTGCATTGGGGTCGGGGTCGTCGTCGTCCGCATCATCGTCGTCGCCATCGCCAGCATCGTCGAGCTTGGCGTTGTTATTGTTAGTGAAGTCATGTGGAGTACGTGCATCCTTTTCCCCATCATACTGGCGAAAGGCAGATGAGAAGTACTCCCAAGGAAGAGGAATGGCATACTCTGACGTGGCGTTGTACAATGTCGTGAATGTCACCAGAGCAATATTGATATAGTTTCAAGTGGTGACCGGGGCGTTCTTCTGAAAACGCGTGAATGGAGATGAGATGGGCAAATGAATATAAGGGAATGTGCGGACCAAAGATGATGACAGCCACGTCGACAGAACACAGAACGCCGAGTTCGTATGCCTTCTTGAAGAGACCGTTCTTGCGCTAGGGATCGATGACAAGGAGAAGATGATAATTATAAGTGCCAAGCAGGGGAGGAACAAAAATAGCCACAGGGCTACCTTTAAAAAGGTAACAGAGCGATTACGCTCGTGCTATGTATAAGAAGGAGTTAGCGATTGCGAGTCAAAGATGGAACGAGGACGTGGAGGTAAAATTGGAGGTGACGGGAGGAGATGCGGAGACGGTCGCCTGAACTGGGACATACCGTGATGGGTTGAATCTCAATCTTTCTCCTGCCCATGGCTCGAGTGGAAGGATGGTAGTCAACAGAGGGAGACGATGGGAGCAGGGGTCAAGAGGGAAGGGCAACAAGCAAGAAGGACGGGTGCCTTTTGGGTGCGGGTCTTTGAGGTTTGTATCTTCCACTGGAGCATGTAATTGTCCCGCGCGGGTGCCGAGATGCTAGCAGCCCCAAACGGCGCTATGTGAGCATCTGGTTTCGGGGTCTCCAGATCGCAATCTCGAACCCGTGCCCGGATTCACCGGTAATTCCATTCCGAACACAGGGTCATACCGTGTGAACTATGAGGTTCTCACACATCCAAGATAGGAAGTTGGATCTGGGATGGCCCCAACCAATCAAACCTCCCGCTCGCATCTTGTGTTGTTTTACCCACTCACTGCCTCTGCATTGCTTCTCCGCAGCATCTGGCTCGACAACCCAGCGAGCCCCAAGTTCCGATCCCCTCCCAGACATCCATCAGTAGCCCTCGCCTTCATCTCCATGCACTCCTCGGGTCGCGCATTTCACACCCCTTATCGTCATGTCGTCGGCCGTCTCCTTCCCCATGTGTCGCCGACCCATCAAGGCCTTACGGCCTCCCGTCGTGCATGGACACCCCGCCTCCATCAGGAATGGTTTCCCGCCCATGACAACACATCCCCTCCCCTTTACACCCCCGTCCGTGACCTGTTTACCCTAGGGTCCTCCAGATTCCCGCTCCCAATCGGCCGACCGCGCTCGGCGTGCCTGATCGAATGTAGCCATAACTGCAGGCGACGTCGAAGATCGTTCAGGACAGCTTATTAACCTCATAATTTATCTCAGTGCGCCAAAAATAATAGCCTCGAAATCGCCCGTTCCCGTCGTTATTTATGCAGCCCGTATTTTTATCCTCGGTTTGTTTAGCGGGGGGTGGTACGCAAGACCGACGACACAATCAGCGTTCGTCCGTAACCGAGGCCACCCTTCGTGCAAGTACGCTTGGGTTGCAAACCTCCATGGAGAGACGTCGGATCGGTGCAACCCGGCGCCCATGTCGTTCCGACTCCACGCTCCGCTTTGGTGGATGACCAATCATTCTGCTTCCGTCCGGCGGCCTCTCGCTTCCACGCAGAGCTTTCGGTGAGACCCAATCGGCCTCACACCGCATGCTTACATCTCCGCCGTTCCCGCGCGCACACATCTTCGCCGTGGATCAGGGTCAACCATACACCCCTCCACCGACAGTATCCGATTCGTAGAGCCAACTCCAACAGGAAACAAGGAGCCACCTCAGCGTCCTCGAGAAGCACCGCGTCGACGAAGTGTCGGCTGGCATCCCTCCCCTTGAGATATTTCAGGACATGCCCCCGTGACCATTTAACATTGCAGGTCGGTTCGTCGAGGGGGTTTTATGACTTATTTTTGCAGCCTAGTCGTGTTGCTTCATGAGTCTCGCGGGTAGGTTAATGTGATGGTCTGGTCTTATAGCCAATGCCACCACAGACGGGACGATGCCTCCTGTGCCACCCGTTTATAATCTACTTCTCAGCATTGCCTGCCTGTGTCCCTGCGGGCAATTTACGTCGATGCGCTGCCTTCTGGAACATGGACTCAGCGTAGGAGTACCTGGCTAATCAGTTGACACCCAAGATACCCTTCGCTGACCCTCCAGACCCGTTCCGGTTTCCCGAGCTCTGGGAAGATGCTTCCTGTGTCTTGCATGCAATTTATCCATTTAACCCACTTCACCTCGCTGATGGGTGCGTGATTTCCAAATCGGGGTGAGTAGGCTTTGTATCTTTCACGCGGGCGCAATCGATTAAATCGATAACGGGCGCTCGCCATGCGCCACTTGCGTCGATGGCCAGGATGTATGATCGCGTATTTTTCGTGGGAGAGGAGGGATCTCAACGTCGCGTGGCACGTGACCCGAAAATGGCTGCTACGGTCGCTCGTCGATTTTCCTCGGAGGTCGGAGAAGACGGACGCGACAACTGGGTATGTATCACCTCACAAGGCTGTGTCTGATGTACCCGCAATGGGCCCAAAAAGGGGAGGGAGGAGCCAGGATGATTGGAGGGGCGGCCGCGTGGAGCACCACTGTCAGCAGGAGGCCATGTGGTGGCAGAAACACGTGGGGTGTACAGGGCTTGAGAGTCCAGGCTGTGGCCGGTTCCTTACAGAAGACCCCCCTTACGTGGCGGGTCAGGCTTGGGTCGTGATCCTGCGATGTGCTTATGGAAGAGGCCCCTACGATTGGAGTTACGCAACGTATCACGATCCAGGGAGCTCTCCAGCAATCTCCACATGGGGCTTGGCAGAGGATATCCAGCGAGGGGGACCCGAGCGAAGAATGGAATATGGATTAAAGCGGTGCGGTGGACCGTGGGGGAGGGTCACGTGTGATTGTTGGACATGGCTTTGTGGTTGCAAGCTTTTCTTTGGGCCGTCGCACTGCAGGTATCTGTGGGCGTGCTTTGATCGATTGGTATGGAAGTGTCGCCTATCCCATCCGCCAAGGGTGCTCGGCGCGCGGCATTGAAAGAGTCGTTGGTCCTGTACGGCAAGCTTGGCAGATGCAAGGTTTCCACGTTCTCGTCCATTTCTTCCTATCCCGCTCATATCATGATTTTCTTTCCATTGGAACCGTCGATGTTTCCCAGCGGTGGGGCCTCCTATGCCATAGCTTGACTCGACTGGGCAGTTCACAGTCCGGAACGGAGCGAGACACAATCTACACGCATCTAACCTGGACGCGCTAGACTAGAAAAGTCAACGATATGACTATCTGTAGAGCTGACCAGGCTACATGACGAATCCGTTCTCACGGTTGCGGGACATGGGCGACCGCCATCTGATCGCCGGAAGGGTAGCTGCCCAATCGTTGTTGCTGCCCTCCTTTCCGACCGCGCCCTCGCTTTTCTGCGTTGTTCCCGCGGGAAGAAAGGGTGCAGGGTCGCCCAGGGTTCGAGGACACCCTCTCTTCATTCTTTTTTCTCCTGTTGCTCTTGGGCGACCGGATCGATCTGATCGCCTTGCGTCGGTAGCAAGCCAGACTAGTCGCCGGTCAACGTCGCCGCGTTCACGTCCACGACGTGACGGCGTGATGGGTGTCGTGGGCTAGCGGACACCGTGCGGGGATTATCAAAGTTGCCAGACGGCCAGATGGGCCCACACCCAGGGCGGTGTCCATCCAGAAAAACGAAGTAAACGTTTCTGAACGGCTTGAGCGTTTGACGATCACCGGGACCCACGGCTCACGGTGTCTAGGCACGCATACGATCGCGTGGGCGGTCGCTAGCACGTTCGTCGGTATGACCAAAGTCAACGGCGTGCCGGCGACAAGGAAAAAAAAAAAAAAAAGGTACCGGATGATGACAAACTTGATTCGGATGGAGGGGGGACGTCGGTTCGACAGCCGGCGGGGAGCGCGGAGAGGTGTCCTTGTCTTTCCCTCCTCGTCCTCCCGGTCTTTCGGGGCGAAAGAGCCGAGGAGCCATCCGACGTGCGCGCAGGGCTGGCGCGTGTCAGTTGCCATATATTGGTGTGGGACGTGTCGACACGAAGGAGAGGGAAGGGGGGGAACGTGCGTGTTTCTGTCCTTCTTCCTGTCGGGTTTCCCCAGTTCAACGTGCACAAGCTTACAAAAAAAAAAAAAGAGAGAGAGAGAGACGTCACGCATACACTGACCCGATTCAGAGACTCTAAAGTCACAGCGTGTCGGAAAAAAACGTCATGCGTCAAAGATACACCGACTGGTCGGTAAGAGCGGGGAAACAACTTACGAGCCAGACGAGGAACCTTGGGGCGCCGCCTGCTCGCCCGCGGCCCTAAGAAAGGGAGGGCGACCACCCGGTTGGCTCCACTGTCACCCGTCCACCACACCCGCATGTATCCCGGGAAGAAGCGACGGGACCGACATTTTGACGGCTCGTCACGCGTGTTGCCCTCAAAATACGCGCCCGCTGTCAGCCTTTTGTTTGTTTGTTTTCCTGCGTTGTCGGGGTTGTGTGGTGGGGTTCCTCGAGATACTACGGGGGGATTCTCTAGGGAGAGCGATTACACACCCGGATCCCGGGCCGGGTGTGACGCGCTCGCCCGACTCTAGGCGGTCACGCGTCACGCGTGGGGAGTGCAAGCAACGGTCCGTCGCACAACCAGTCTTTTCAGCCACTAAGCACAAGCAAAATGATTCCCCTGACAAACCTCCCTGTGGGAGTGTGTGTAGCGGCATTTTTGTTGTTCTGAAATTCTGGCGACCGGCTGTGCAAGTATTATATGGTGATATAGGTGATGGCATTGCCATGTTTGTGATCACAACAACATCACAGATAGCACGGGTGGCAGGGAGCATAATCGTACTTTCTTATCGGGACGTACATGTATGCGAATCCGAACAGTCTGATGCTGCTCAACGAGGCTCGCTCCGAAAAGGCTACAGCGGGAAGTCTGAGACGAAACTAGGAGACCTTGAATGCGTCACCAGGAATCAGAGGCCGAGCGACGACAGACAGTGGAGTGGCCGTTTGACAGCATGCAAAAAAGATGGGTGCGTGGTTGTTGCAATGCCGCATGATAAGGTGGGACCCCGGTCCGCGTTGATCACATCAAAACTGGGATCAGGTCAAGCTCTGGAACAAAAAAAAAGTGACATACATGCGCCAACATGCCAGCACACACTTCACCCTTCAGAAAGCGTTCCCCTGTCGCGTGTCGCGAGTAGCCAGGGGAGCTGGAGACGCGACCTTGTAAAGACACGATGGTGAGGAATCGTGAACAACAAACGTGAAAAAAAAAGTATTGCTTACGGAGTACGGGGGTGGACTTTGATCAGGGCCATCCGCTGTCCCAACAGTATGAGGACCGCCTGGATCTGCAGGGCGGGCGAGGGGCGGAGCGGTACGCTCTAGCCTTTGGTCTGAGGGTGTAATGCCATGCATTTGGCCAGGCTGCGCAAAGGTTCGTGGTTGCCCAGCAGAAGCATTGCCCTCCGGTGGTGCAGTTCTTTGTGCCTGGCCCATATGTGTTGTGCTCTGTGCTGGGCTTGTCGGAGTGGGTCTCTGTATTTGGTCCGGAGATGGAACGCCGCGGTTTCTGGAGATGGACGCTTGCTCTGGGGGTGTGGTGACTTGCGCACTGCCCCAGTGTGAGGGTCTCTTTGTCAGATCAAATGGGGAGATTCCTTGTGCTTGGTAGTATCGTCCCAGGTCGGCTGCAGGAGGCACATAGGGTGGCTGTTGTGCCCGCTGCCACGGTGTATATGTTTGCAGGGGTGTAGCACCAGGTGGATAACTTTGTGCTGTCACCCTGGCCGCTCTGCGGTGACGACGGCAGGCCAAGAGCAGCAAGCTCAGGATGAGGAAGATGAGCAAAACGATTCCTGGCCAATGTCGGTGAATGGTAAGCATACGGATTCCGCATTGTCTGGCCAGGATTTCGGGCAAGGGGGAAACTAACCGACTGCAATCCCTGCGATCCGCCCTGGCGACAGCCAGTAGTAATAGGGGCTGTTTTGAGATTGAGCGCGTACGACACTGCGCTGGGTGGCCATGACGGCAAGAAGCACAAGGGCGGGCGCAAGGCCGCCATCGGTCAACATGGGCACGGGCGAAACCATGTTCACGGTCAAGTCCAAGTGGTCTGGCTGAGGCAAACTCCACAGGTTAATGCGGCCTCCTATCGCGTTGTATCCAATTTGTTTAGGGGTTGACATATGTCGTCTAATAATGGCCTCGACGATGAGGATGCGTACCACCCGAACCAGCACCGCGCTCGTCGCTGGCTACTGGAGCTGAAGGCTTTGCCATGCCCAAGTTGCAGTTCGCACGTTGTTGGTGCATTGGGGGAATTGTGGCAGGAAATTATGCATCGCCTGATTAGTAACTTTATTATTCTGGTCATGGGCCGGGTCACCGCGCCGGACTTGAATGAATGAGCTAGTATGGGTTTTATAAGGACGCCCGCGCTCAGCAACTGGTTCGTGGCGTTTATGGAAGACCCAAATGGACATGGACAGGTAACAAGCTCCCATCGACCTCTGGTCGTCTAGCTCTCTGTCGACTAGGGCTCAAGGGCTCAGTCCTGGCAGTCGAGCTAGCCTATCTAGTCAAATCTGATTGGAAGCCCGTCGGGGTGTAGTTAGCGCCCGCGATGCGGATAAAGTGCGTGGTCAAGTACATGGTCTGTTTCAAAGCTGGACGCTGTTGACGGGACTCGTATTCTGAGTGTGTGCTGCCCACGGTGGCGTAAAGGGAGTTGCCCGGGGGGAGCCTGCACAGGTGCGGGAATGCGTTGGATTGGGTACAGCGTCTCTGAGCCAGCGTTAGCATGATGCGGCAGAGAGGTGGGGAGGCTGCTGGAATTTCGGCGGCTTGGAGCTATGGTGGAAGATGAAGCATAGAAGTCATACGGGTGAAAAGCGGCTGGATTATAGTGTGACTGCGGCTCCCCGGTCAGTACTTGCCGGCTAGCCAAGATAAGTACGGTTAAGTACCATCAAATGCACTCCTTCGAGGCGATAGACGGGCCCTCGGGGCCTCATCATTACCGCTGCCATGCTATCTGCTGAGTCACAAGAGGCGCTCATCAAGGCTGCCATCCAAGGTACATCTGTTTCCCAATATCCTGCCCTGTGTTGACCACGAATTCGCGCGACACACCCAGCCCGAGAATATGCCTATCTGCCCTACTCCAATTTCCGCGTCGGTGCGGCTCTGATGTGTCCCGACGGCACGCTCATCAAGGGCACCAGCATCGACAACACGTCGTACGGTCCGTCGTTTCGTATCTGCGTTAGCCAGTCAATCTCAAATCCACGGATCGCGCTCAACCATCCTCTGTGCCATGGTCGTCCGGAACCCGGGGTCGGACCAGGCGCTTCGACTTGTGCAGAACGGAGTGCGATCGTATCTGCCGTCGTAAGTGCTCCGTTCCCTGGTATAGTCTCCCTGCTTATAGTAGCCCTCGACCGACTCGATTCCCGGTCCCGATCCCGTAATGTGCTCTTCTCAACCATGGCACCCCACGCGCACGATGTCATGGCTGGGCAATCTGGAAGAGTGAAGGCAGACGCACGTTCAACGCACTCGCCATCGTGTCGTGCGTGAGCCGCGCTCGCCTGGCTCGTCCCGCCTTCTCACCACCTTTGGGTCCTGGGGACCTCTTCACTAGGGACGTCGTCACCCCAATCTCACCCTGTGGCCTGTGCCGTCAAGTGATTCGTGAATTTTGCCGCGCGGACATGCCCGTGTTGCTAGTCCCGGGAGATTATCCTCGCAGCCGAGACGCCGTCAACACCGTCGGCGGGGGTGGAGACCGTGGTGTGGTTCGGATGACCGTCGGCGAGCTTTTACCTCGGAGTCCGGGGCCGAGGGGAACCTGAGCCTTGAAAGGATGAGTATGGGCCCGTAGGTTCGACATGAGCCCATTGTAAGCCTCATGCTAGGGACATCGAGTAATGGCACCTCCACGGTCGCTGCATCCAAAGGCGGGTTTAAACGGATGCAACAGACAAGCAAAGAGAAATGTTGGGCATGCATACACTGTGATAGTGCCCGGAAAATTCAGGGAAGCGGCCGCTGCCTGCTACTCGCAAAAAACTGTCTTGAATCAAAAGCCCTTTGGTCTCGTTACAGTTATGCCCTCCTCCTGCGAGGTATATACCTTTCCCATGTCTACCAGCGTCATTTGATCGTGTCCAGCCCGACTGCAACTGAGGTGTCTGCACGAGCCAAGTAGAAGGAAATCCATGATCCGTGTATCTGGCCACCGAGCCCCCCTGTTCTGTCCGATTGGGGGCCTGCAGGCGTCTGCGAGGCAAGTACGTGATCTTACGAACGACATTAATGAAGAAGCGAAATCATCCACGAGGGCCCATGTCCTGGATGCATGCTGCACGTAGTAACGTGAAGGGAGTTCGGGGCCACAGGATTTGAGCGTCCTTTCTGAGTAGGCGTCATCATGATGTGGCGTGTTGAAAGTGCCAGCAGGGAAGGTGCCTGTGTGATTGCAGAGACTCGGAGCCACGTCGGGGAGTATTCGGAGGAAAAGTGAGTCGTATGACGGGTGGAGAGCAACGAGTTATAGCATCGGTCATTGCTGTTGGAGAACAGACCGTAGACTAGTTCAACTACCTTTACTTCGTACATACACTATATTTCCCTTTTCGGCGATTACTGCTGACTTGCACGACGCGCGTCCATCGCTTCCCTCCAGTCCCGCACCACTACGGCTGGAGGTAAGCAACTGTCTCATATCCCTACTTTACTCATTACTGACCTACTGTAGTATCTGACATACATACATTAGGTGCAGTCTGAGTCTCGTACCACTACGGCTGGAGTATCTGACATACATACATTAGTCGTGCTGAATCACAATTGCCATGTCTGATAGTATCAGATACACCCCATCGGCGTGGTAGATGGATTCTCGTCGCCACCACCGCGCTGCCTGCCAAGCTTGTCATTCGGGGTACGTTGGCTTTCCTGAGATCCCGACAATCCAACCTCCTCAATCCGGGTCCCGGTCTCGATCTCATATTGTGCCACTCTCAACCACAGCACCCCCACCCGCAGGTGTGTTCGGTGCACTCGCCTGGTTCCGAGCCCTCCAATCCTGCCTTCTTCTCACCACTTTTGGTCTAGGGACTTTCAGACCAGTGATATCGTCACCCCCTGGCCCCCCTGTGGCATTCGCCGTCAAGTGATCTGTGAACTCTGTCATGGTGACATAACGGTTGCGATGTCTATCAACGTGCATTTACCTCGGAGCTTGGGACTTGAGGAATTTGAGCTCCCAGCTGGTGAGCGTTCAAACCGGACTAGGCCCATAGTTTCGACACGTGAGTCCATTGTAAGCTTTGGGAATGCTGAGCATGAAATCCGGTTTGCCTTGATTCGATCTTTCGCAAGTGCAGCTTCATGAACGACAGACCCATGCAAGGCATGTCGATAGCCATGCATCAGGGTGTCCTCTCCCCCTTTCAGCACCAAGATATGAAAGCGCGTTTCTTGAATCCCTCTTGCCCCGGCTTATGCACGAAATTGTGTCTAGACATGTATTGCTAGCACTTCCACCAGTCTAATGGTGGCCTGTTAGCGCCCTAACTGGAGCCAACGCCACGGACCCAGATCATCACTGACAAAAGTGTTGCTTCCCAGCCCCCGTCTAAAAGCGGTGTTCGTTGAATTCTACATGAGATTTCTTCGTGCGAGACAGTGAAGTGAAGCTAAGCCCAAACGTCCCCTTGACTATAAGGTTGAGTAGCATTGAGGACAAGGACGCGAGAGGAGAGGCTGTATGCGACATGGCATCCTTGGTGAACAAAGATGACAATGGTGGCGCGTGGAAAGTCCAGAGACGCAGTAGCAGGAGCGGAGAGAAATGCACCTTGCAGGAGGAGAGTAATGCACGGTGGTAGGACAGTCTGGAGCATGAAATCCGCGACGAGATGAACGCAGCGCTCACCGCCCCTGCTGTAGAGGCAGCTCCATACAAGTCAATTCTACGACGTCCTCGGGGATATATTGTATAGTTCTAACCACGATACCAGGACCGCACGCAGGAAGGTCCAATTTCCTGCGCAGCTCTGAGCATCACAAATAAACCAGTGATCAAATTCAGAGCGAAGTTGATACCCAAGCATATCTGGACAAGGATGGAGTCCTAGAGTTGTGACGAACGAGAGTTCAGGATGGGCACCCTCGGTAGTCGGTCAAGAATGCCTAGCCTATGAGACAGAGATAAAGACAGGAGCGACTGCTTCTCGACCCATGTAAATGAAGAGTCACCCTTGAAAGTTCAGTTTTCACCAAGCGGCAATGGAGCAACACTTTGCAAGATTCGGCCGACCACCAAGTTTTGTCCCACGACAGAATCGCCGGCGAACGGAACGATTGCACGTCGACCGGACTAGTCTGGCCATGCATTCACGATGCATGCAAGCACGCGCTGTGTATTCCGTCCCCAGTGT
>JBBPLS010000180.1:0-34014 GCA_038089895.1 Boletellus ananas | reverse complement strand
AGCCCCAGCCCCAGCACCCCCAGCCCCAGCCCCAGCATCCTCTGCCCCAGTACCTTCAGTCACCATGACAGAACTTAAAGCCACTCTCTCCACAGATTTTTCTGGAGAACCCGCCGATGCAACCCAATGGATCAAAGCCATGAAAGGATACTTCACCATCAACCCCACACTTTACTCCAAAGATGAACACAAGGTCTTGACCACCCTAAACAAGATGAGCAAGGGACAAGGAGTCTCTTTCTCCAAAATGTGGCTTGACTGAATGAGCGATCTGAAGATCGCTTCTACCAAGAAAACTTTCGACAAGTTTGTTGAAAACTTTGAGTCCACCTTCTACCCATTTGACACCAAAGCAACCACATGCACAGAACTTGCCAAGCTCATCCAAAAGTCCTTCAAATGCCCTGATGGCAAGATTGATGATGGATTCCAACGATATATCACCGAATTCCAGAACCCCTCGGCCAAGGCTGGCATTTCTGAAGATGATACTCTCATAGACATATTCTCCCTCAGACTAGACCAACAACTCGCCATTATGATCCTCTCTATGACCATCATCCCCACCACTGTTAAAGAGTGGATTGAGAAGGCAAAGACTTTCCATGTCCAGAAGGCCCACATTGCTGCACTTCGCAAGGGCCATAAACACCCCTTGTCATTTTCCCCTTGCTCCACCACCTCAGACCCAAATGCCATGGATGTAGATGCTATCTGCGTCTCTAAACTCACTCCTGCTGAAAGAGCCCATTTTTTCAGAGAGGGCCTTTGTCTCTACTGCAGGAAGAAGGGCCACAATGCACAGCAATGCTGCACCTTCTCCTCTAATGCCTCTACCCCTGCCAATTGCCCTAGACCCTCCCAACAAGTCCAGACCACCACCACTATTGCCCCACCAAACGCTCCCCCTCTGGTCAAGACCCCCACTGTCCTCGAAGCCTATGTCAATAATCTACGCTCCTCTGGAAAGGATGAGGGCAAGATCCTACAAACCCTCAAGCTTTGCTTTGATGATGCCCCAAAGGAAGAACCCTCTTTGGGTTTTCAGTAAGGGAAGAAGTAACAACGTCTCCTTCCCTAGATATCTCTGCTGTACTAGTAGGACTCTCAAATGAACGAACCATGCATCTCCCAGTTCACCTACAAGCAAGATCTTAAAGTGTCGACACCACCGCTCTCATCAATTGTGGAGCCACCAGCAACTTCATTGACACCTCCCTAGTCCCCTGCCTTCGCTCAGCCATCAGACAACTCCCCCAACCCCTCACTGCCTATAACATTGACGGAACACCTAATCACCAAGGAACCATCAAATACACCATCACTGCCAATGTCACTTTCCCTGGAATCTCCAACACCATCACCTTCCTCATAACTTCCCTCAGATCCCCTCGGATCATCTTGGGCATGACCTGGCTCAAGAAATGAAACCCCCTCATTGATTGGTCAGCTAGCACCCTGACCCTCCAGGATGCTGTGATACCTCTTCGTGAGAGTCTGCCCTAGAAGAAGGACAACACTGACCAATACCCGGAACACCTCAGCAAGATCACCCTGTCCACGAAACTGGCTCAAAAGGAGAAACCTCAGGAACAGGAGGTTCCTTCTTGGTGCAAAGAATTTGCTAATGTCTTTTCCAAAAAGATGTTCAGCACCCTACTGCCCTATTGTCCCTTTGACTACACCATCGACCTGAAACCGTCTTTCGTCCCAAAGATCACCAAGATCTATCCTTTAAATCCTGCTGAACACGAGGCTTGTTGGACTTTCATCGAAGAGAACCTCAAAACTGGTCGCATCGTCCCATCCAAATCTCCTCAGGTGTTCCCATTCTTCTTCGTACCCAAAAAGGATGGTACCCTTCAACTGTGTCAAGACTACCAGTATCTCAACTCACACACCATCTGCAATGCCTATTCCCTTCCCCTCATCTTGGAGCTCATCAACAATATGAAGGATTCCATGCTTTTCACCAAGTTTGATGTTCGTTGGGGGTACAACAACATCCACCTTCGAGAAGAAGATCAATGGAAAGCCACCTTTATCACCTCCCTTGGCCTTTTTGAACCCACAGTAATGTTCCTCGGTTTCAACAACGCACCCCTGACATCCCAAGCATTCATGAATCACATCTTTGCTGACATGATTGCAAAACGATGGCTAAAGATCTATATGGATGACATTGGAATGCACACCAAGGATGATCTGGAACTCCACCACACCCACACCAAACAAGTCCTTCTTCACCTCCGAGAACACGGTCTCTCCCTCAAGATCTCTAAGTGCTTCTTCGATGTTCTTCAAATGGAATACCTAGGTCTTATCATTGGTCAAGGACGCATTAAGATGGATCCCACCAAACTAAAAGCGATTAACACCTGGGAACCCCCCACCTCCATCAAGGATATTCGCTCATTCCTTAGATTTGCCAATTTCTACCACAAATTCATTCCTGGATTCTCTAACCTTGTCACCCCCCTCACTCTCCTCACCTGCAAGGATGAGCCGTGGCAATGGACCCCCCTCCAACAACGAGCTTTTGACACCCTTAAACACTAGTTTTCCTTGTCACCTGTCCTCACTTTTCCTGATGTCTCCAAACCATTCTCTATCATGACTGATGCCTCTCTCCTCACAGCTGGTGCAGTTCTCCTCCAGATCAACTCCAATGGTGACCTCCATCCCTGCGCCTATTTCTCCAAGACCTTCTCCCCAGCTGAACGGAATTATGACATCTACAACCAGGAACTCCTTACTGTCATCCTTGCTCTCCAGGAGTGGCACCAGTACCTCTTAGGAACCTTCCACCCAGTAACCATCCTCACTGATCATAAGAACTTATCATATCTCAAAGATCCTTGAAAACTCTCCTGCCATCAAGCCTGCTGGTCCCTCTTCCTTCAAGACTTTGACCTTGTCTAGCAGGTCACCCCAGGCTCTCACATGGCTCCTGCTGATGCTCTTTCTTGCAAAGACTCAGTTGACATCACTCTCAATAATGCCTCCACTCCTATTCTCCCTGATCCTCAAGTCATCCAAGCCCTCAACCTTTCCCTCACACAGTCCATTCATTCCTCCTCCTCCTCTGACCTCTTCATTCTTCATGCTTTACATAGCCTCCAGGACGGATCTCCTCTCTTTCCTCACTCCTCCCTCTCTGACTGGACCTTTGACAACAGTCATCTTTTCTATCAACAATGCATGTATGTACCCCCTGCCTCTCGTTCCACCCTCCTGCATGCCTTGCACGCCTCCCCTACCACTGGTCATATGGGATTCTTTCATACCAAAGCTCTCTTGGAACACGACTTTTGGTGGCCTGGTCTCGCCACCTTTGTCAAAAACTTCATTGCCGGCTACACACTTTGTCAATAGTCCAAGGTGAACACCCATCTTACCATCCCTCCACTCACCTCCATCCCATCCTCTTCTACCCTCCCCTTCCACCAACTCTCTATGGACCTCATCACCGACCTCCCGTTGGCCTCCAGGCTTGATCTCTTGCTGGTTGTGGTTGACCATGGCCTTACGAAGAGGGTAATCCTAATCTCTTGCCTCAAAACCATTGACACAGTGTCATATCCCTAAGTTCAACTCCGGTTCTCTGGACTACCTCCATAGAACTCTGCTTCCAGACTTGTATTCCCGTTCCTCCTTTCTCCGTTTTCTCCTTTTGTCTCCATTCCTGTTTTCTCCATTTACCTTAGCATCGCATGTAGAACTCTCCTGTCACTGTGCTCGCTATGCGAAGCACAGCTCCAGCTTTCTTGTACCCAGAGTACAGCTCCGAGGTACTGCGCTTACTCCTGACACTTACCAATCTACATTTCTCCGTTAGTAATCTGTTTCCGCCCTCTGTATATAAAGCCTTGTCTCTCCGTTGTATTACCTTAGTTCGAATATCATCTAAGTCACTTCCCCTCTGATCTCTGTCAGATTCCATCTCCGATCCCCTCTATCCCATTCTCTGAAATACGAGGACATGAACGTACAGAGGTGCAGCGTGCTTTCCGCATCACTGAAGCCGAAGTCCTCACTGCTCTGACCTAACTCCGTTCCTGCCGTCCTGTCCCCTTGTCTCCCACACCTCCGACCGACCGGAGCAGAGCGGAGAAGAACCGGACTTGACAGGAATAGAAAATGTTATGAGTTATGTGCATGATGCGTCCCTACATGTTTATGGAAACTCGTGCTTGTGCCTGATGACATATGGCCGATAGGGGCCACAGCATTGTGCGAGCTAAGCAGGCACGTCTCGTTGACAGATGACTTCACTGCCCGCAAACTTTTTGATCTTTTCCAATCATACTACAAGTTTATCAGAGCGGATTTTTTATTTTTTCCTTGCAAGTATGAGATTCCATGCATTCAATCACGATATTGAAGTAATGAGACCCTAAATCAAAATTCCGCTCTGATAACTCGATAGCGGATACTGTCTACAGAATCTCGACCAACAAACACTAAGGCTGAAAACAAAGACTCCTGCCTGCAACTGGCAGTTTCATCAATCTGTGCCCATACAGCTTAGCGGTGGCGTGGGATGTACACGCTAGTTTTGGTGGTGCTGGCGCACCACCAGTAGGCACGTCTGAGCATGGGTCTCACGTTCCCAACGGGTCGTGTAACTACACACATTGTCTACACACAACCATCGTCCTAAATGTTTCCGTTATCGACGGCTGAGGGACCTGCCCCGCGGTACATCGATTCTTTTGCGACTCGGTGGACCAGGGGTTCGCCCCCTCGTAAGTTGCGGAGGGCCGCCGTGCTCTTCTAATCGAAAAGCGTCCTCAAACTCGGCTGACCCCCTCTCTTTCCCGCTTTCCCGCTTATTCACTTCAACAATTTGTTTGCGTTGTTTTGGCCCACTATGGGGAAACTCGGGTTGTATGTTATGTTCCCGGCCACCACAGGCGGCGTCCTCGCTGTCGAGCTTGAAGGACACTCGCCTTCCCCGAGACTTACTCCGTCCTCGACTACGGGGCTGTTCTTCGAGAGGGGGAGACATCGATGACTGGACTGGAGACGACGGAGGTAGCCCAGAACGAGATATACTTGATGATGGCGTATGATAATGGCGTGCGCCATGCAGGTGAGAAGGATGTTGAATGGGGGTGCTGAATGTAGCATGTGGCGGGGGAAAGGGGGGTTGCTGCCACGGTTGACCGGAGTTAGGCATGTATCCAGTGTACGGGGGCATCGTAGTAGATATAACATAGGACAGGTGTTGCATCGCCTGCGCTAGAAGATAGTGTGCCTGCTGTGTTTGTGCGGGATCCATGGGGGGTGGTAGCTGACCACCAGCAAATGATAACCCTGGCGTTCCCTGGTTTGGAGAAGAGAATATAGGCGATGAATGGGAAGGGTGTCGCTGAGAGTGAGGATAAGTGCAAGCGGTAGGTAGATTGAGGGGCAGCGCAATGTTAGAACTGTAGCTATGTGAAGTCGGTTGGACTAACTCAGGCTCAGGAGATCTGTAAGTTGCATCCGACAAAGCAGATTGTAGAGTTTTGGACGTTGGAGACAATGAGAGTAATCGGCAGGAGGGACCTGGAAGCACACGCTCTGATCGGACTGGGACGAAGGCAAAGTAAGTAGTGGGAAAAGTCTCTTCGAAACGCAACCCACCAGGTGTCGAAGTGTCCTCGCCCCAAGGTGGTCCGGGACCGTCTGGCTGGGGCAATGTAGTCGAGCTCTGGGACGGTGGTCTTCCACGACACCGCGAGCCGCCTTTTGATTCTATTGTATGGAAGTTTGACGATACCGAGCTTAGAGGCACGGGGTGGTACAACAAAAGAATGCCCACCTGGAGAATTTACCAAGAGGTTCCCATTCGTTGAGGACGCGATGCGTTTTCGCTTTCGACCTCGAGACACCACTCCGAGAGATTTGGCTATCTTCTCTCCATGATCATCATCTGCAGGGACCGGGATCTCCTTGCTTTTGCCCTTGTGCGCTGGGGAGGTACGACCAATCACCTCTTGGTCTGACCCCCCGTTGTCGGGAGCCACGGTGCCCGTCGCTTTCGAGACAGACGGCATCCTTATATGAGCCAGGTTGACCTCGGGCTGGGGCACAGGAGATGCGCTAAGTCGACCCTTGGATTTGGGAGTCGCCTTGGTCTTTGTTTTGGGTTGTGAGCGCGCCCGGGATTTGGACCTCCTGCGCTCGCCGTTCGGTGGAGACTGAAGTGGCCGCTGGACCTGTTTAGGACTCGGAGTGGGCAGGGGGGACACACGAGTGAAACGAGGAGGGCGTGTTAGTATAGCTTCAAATTCTTCATCCGAGTCTGATTCTACGAGCTTGATCACTTCCCGTTCCACTCTATGTACATCTGGTTCAGATACGCCTCGGGCAACCGGGTAGATGGCGGTAGATTCGTCGCGTGTCCAGAGAGCGAGTTCGTCCTCTGACTCGTCGTCCGACGGTGCAACACGAGTGGAAAGGTGCGTGGGGGTGGCATCGGCTTCACGCTCCAGAGGATGTTCCACGTCGGCCGTGTCCCGAGGCTGATTCACAGTCGCAGCTTCCGCGTCCTGTGACTGTTCCTCCAGTGCCCTCCTCACAGCAAACAGCTGTTCTGGAGAGAGTTCTTCTTCGTCCTCTTCCTCACCCGCAAGCTCCCTCCTTTTCTCTTCTGCTTCCAGGAACTCTTTGAGGTCTTCCGCGTCCGTAGTGGCCGACAGAGGTGGCACCCCACGGAGTTTCTTCGTGATTGAAACACCATCGTCGGTGGTAGCCTCGCTCGGATGGAGTAGTTCATTGTCGTCGTCGTCGTCGTCGTTGTCCGCATCCTGCTCACTATCCTCCTGGTCCTGGTCGCCGTCGGGGTGGTCGCCGTCGAGGTGAGAAAAATGGCCAAAGGGATAGTCCCTGGACGTGCCCTTGACCACGCCACGGTCCTTTATTATAGCGCCGCTATACAGGTCGACGATATCGTCCTCATCGAGCCGTCTGTTGTACCGCTCGGCAAGTTGAGCCCAGACGTTGAGGACGCGGAGGGTCGACTCTCTGCGCGCGGAGAATACTTCCGCAGAGGTCGACGACTCGTTGGACGTGGACGGGGTGGCGGATATGGACGAGGTGCTCCTGAGACGAGGTCGTTTTGGGGGCGGGACGGAGGGGGAGGCAGACGGGGTCAGCAGTGCCCGCTGTGGTTCGAGGGAGAGACCGCCCGGGATCGTTGCGGGCATCCTGACGCGCGAAATGCCGGTTAGTGGTGTTGGTCGCGTTGATCAACGCGTCGTGTTCGTCTTGCCAAAACGGGTCAAGCCGACACCCGTCAATATTGTTTCGCGCTATGGTACATGCTACCACAGTATTCAAAGGGTATCGTAACGCCGTCTTTCGACACAAAGTATTTGGTACACAATCGAGCCGGTATGAAGACAACACCGCCGACAGAACATTAGTTTGGTAGAAAAAAATATCTGCGAGGCCGAGGTAAGTCGTAGTGATCGACCGATTTGCTGGTGCGCTCACCAGACGCCGAGCCCATCTAAACCTCATCCTCGCAGATAGTGGCGAATGCGGCAAAGTTTCCAACGCAATCGATATGCTCGTTGTCGAGGTGACGCTTGAGAGCATCGCGTCTGCTAAACTCCTTGCAGCAGCCTCCGATCATCTCCTCACCTCCCCACATATAAGGCTCCGCAGCTGCTGGAACTTTGTAATCCTTTGCATCCTCCAGGGGAACGCCACAACAAACCCACTGTGCAGGTCGTTGGAGACGAGTGTGGGTACGGACGTGGCGCTTTAGATCTGGCGTACGATGGTTGCGTTGCACCCATTTGCAGTAGGGGCAAGCCCACGGATTGTTCTTCGCCGCAGGGGATGTAGATACGATTCCCGTGGTCGCCTGAGCGTTGCGGGGGAGTGGCGAATGGCGAAGACGCTTGCGGGGTGCACTCTGGGCAGTTCGCCTTTGCGGCAAGGAGACGGCAGTGCCGGGATTGGATCGAGCGGATCTATGCCGTTTCTTGGAACCCAGCGTGGGCGACGGAACATATTCATCTTCGGAGCCACCACCGTCGCCCTCTGAGTACATGTCCTCGATGGAGTCGTGGAACGCGATAGGTGGATAGTATCCCCCGGACGACTTTCGAGCAGGGCGGGTGACACGACGCGATAGGATGGAAGGGACTGGGTGAACAAGCACGGGTGATGCGTGAGATTCAGCCGATGGAGGTGAGAACCCCGAATGGGAGGTGGGGGCTTCTTGCGCTGATGGAATGTAAGGGAGATCCAAGGGCTCTATTGTGGCAGTGACGTCATGGGGTTGGCTGTGAATCTGTTAGATGCGTCGCACAATGGATAGTGGGGGGGGAACGCACAAAATCAAAAGTGAAGACTGTGACGGCTCAAGCAGCGTGCAGGGCAAGTCGGGCGAGAGGGGCTCGGGATCGACGTCCGAGTCCGAGTCAAAGTCAAAGTGGTCTTCGTTGGGCTCGGAATAGAAATCAGGATCGGACATGGATGAAGGGGAAGAAGACGAAGCAGGGGAGGGGGATGAAATGGTGGACAAGGAAGGAGGCCTCGGAACACCAGGAACATATGGCTCGTCGAACTTGTCATCGGGGCTATACTGGGCGAGCCAAGCCATGTCGTCGGCGTCGTCCTGGGCTCTGAGCTTCTCGTACAGCTGTGCCATGGACTGGCGACGATAGATGGTAGAGGCCATGGCAAGATGAGGGGAGATTGCGGAGATGAAAGGGGGGGGGCCATTATATAGTTTCTGAGATTACCTTCTTTCATGTCTTTGAGCCCGTTGCCGACCTCGTTTTTTGTTCTTTGTGGTAACTCCGACGTAGTAGCCTCGACACATATCACATCGAGGCTGCCTTGTTGCAGCACAACACAGCAAATTTGGCAGGGCGGGGGCCGGCAATTCGGCGTACCCCGTGAGAATGTGACTCTGTAAAGTGGTTGGACTAGCCACGTGCTTACCAAACATGAGTGTCCATGCACAGCCCCTCACATCACACCGGACGGACATTCACGCCAACGCGATGGATTCCTGCATACACATCCCTGGCCTCCTACCGCACCCGCCGCGACCGTATCAGCTTACCGTGCTGGACGCGCGGCCCACGACTAGTACTGTTGAGCACCTGCACGCCGAGCGACCATGCCACTCACCCTCGTATCTTCTTCTTTGGCCGCGCCTCGTGAGCAAAGTCCTCCACCGCCATTCTTTGCCTGTATTTCTCCATGCACCAGAGAATGTATCTGTGAAACATGAGTGCCCGCCCACCTGCAACCTCGCACCTACCTTCGATCCTTTACTGGGACGCCAGCCTTTTTCAAATCTTGTCCCGAAGTGTGCCAGAATGCGTCCCAGCTGTCCACAGAGATCTTTGTCTCTGCGGATCTTCCGATTGCATGCAGGAATGCTTGAGGGGTGACGATGTCGCCTGTGTGGTCACTCGCGTCAACATCGGGGTCCGTTCCGCGAGCAATACCTATACCTTGCGGAGATGGCACAGGTCTGAGAGCAGCCCTGTTCTGAAGGGACCTCACAAACGTCTGGGTGACACGCCGGAAGGAGGACTGCAACGAAAAGGACATCCTGGACGCTCTAGCAAACCAGCAAATTCGAATTCAGACTCTTCCGTACCCGTCACGTGAGCGCTGTGCAACACACCTGGACGCTCAGACGTTCAAGTTCCGGACGCGGACGGGACATGGCCCGTGCTTGCTGGCTTTCTGTGTGCATGCCGCACACGAACATAAACTCACAATTTACAAAAACAGTGAGATCACCTGGCCAGTCTTCCACAGACCAGCCTGACCAGGTGCACACGGGCACAATTTATGTTGTGGGTGATATCAGTCGAGCCATGGTACCCAGGTTTGGAATGTAGATCCATTGTTTATCCACTTGCGATATCTCTGCTCCCGTGTACGGTGACTCGATGTGGACATGTAGCCTCCATGTTGGCGTGCTGCATGCACTCGTGTGTGCGTGCGGACAGGAAATGTCCTAGACAATAGTGTTATTGCTACGATACGGATCGACATACATGCTAGTCGTAGAATTCGCATATTCTCACAAGAGGGCCCGGACTTGATGGACGTAGACGCGGGAAAAAAAAGTCTGATGGAACCTCTCAAAACACTGGTGCATCTCGCAAGAACAACCTCGTTTCCTCCTTTTTGACCCATCGAGTAACTGAGTTGGCAGCGTTGATGACCGCCGTCTTGGGTAGTCTCGGCGATAGAGCAATGTAGAGCTCAAACGGTTGTGTTATCTGGTAACCCTCTTAAGCAGACAGACGGGTTGAAAGAAAACACTGACCCATCCCATGACGATCTCTTTTTCTGTGCGAATGTACTGCAGCTTGAGTGGCCCACTTTGACCGGACTTGGCGTGAATGGCATCGTATACGACTTGATACATGGTAATGATTCTGTCGAATGAAATAAGTTGATCTGCCGTGTATGCAATAGTGGACACATGCCTCCTCTTTTCCTCGATTTCTTCGTAGGGGTCCTCAAAGACCGGAAACGTGATTTGAACGTGAGATCTGGATTTGTACACAAAGTGTCGCAATCCTGGTATCCCGAGCTGGGACGCAGAGTATTGTGCTTTCCCAGAATCTATAGCGTCTGATATCGAATCGAGGAGACCAGTCCCGTTCAGTTTCTGACAGACATCAGCTGCTGAGGAAGGACAGTCAAGAACGGAAATAGGGTTACAAACATCAGCAACAGCATCACACCACCCTCGAACCGTCTCAAAATCCCCTCCTCCACTAATACACACAAGACCGATACCCGCGTCGAGTTGGCCTGCCTGCTGAGAGGTTCCAGACACTCCTCCCCTCGGATAACCCGGCGTATCATCCGGGATGCCAGAATCAGTATTCGAGGCGTCAATCTCGTTGCGGTCTGGTTTGCGCAGGAACGCCACGTATGCGTTTACGAAGCCCGCCGGATTGAACTTGGGCAGGCATATAGGAATCCATGATGCTGCAGCGGGTGAATTAAATATCGAGGGGGAGTGAATTGTATTGACGATAATGTGGATGTCTAGCAAGGGAGCTGACAGATCGGAGGCCACGAATTATCAGAACACAAACCGGTCGGATGTATGGAGTGCTTTTTTGGCCGCACAAGAGTAATAACGCGTCCATTGGCGACAAGAATGATGTAAAGGGTATCCTTGGAGCTCATGAGTGTCAAAGCTCCGGGTCCCATTCACACATACATTCATCTTCGTTATGGGCACCAACGTGTCTGCAACTCTGGACCTCAAGCCCGGATCCAGCTGAAGACAATGCAACGAGGATGTCGCCATCGCAAGGTCTAATTCTAACCGCTTAAGGAGGGAGAACAGGAAGGGTTCTGTGCCTACGAAAGGGACAGGATTCAAGTTTACACAGGAAGACGGGAGATTGGTACCGTTCAGAAGACGACGTAGATCAAAATTCGTCCGTCGTTCGAATATCCGCCGTAGCTGGGACGCCGTAACAATGCTTAATATCTGGAGATGTAGATATTCTAGATGAGATCGAGTCTTGCCTTGATCAGCTCGGTAGGGGCAAAAACAAGACATATGTCGTGAACTGTGCTCACCACTGATTCTGGTTCACCACACGTGGATGCACACACATAGTAGATTGGCGAACGAAGTAGGAATGTGATCCTCAATGCGCCGGCATTGATGCATCGTAGTTTGTCTCCGTCATCAATAAACACAGAAACTAGGGCCTGAATGATACCCATGGTAGAGGAGAGTTCATATTCACTTTTAGAGCCACTAAGAATGTATTGAAAACAATGTTCCATCACATCTCGGACGAGGGCAACGTACCCAATGAAGACGGGCTTTCCGGCATCGGTCAAGACGAAATATTCTCTTGGTTTGAATGGTCCCCGTGGACCATCTTGTGATGACCGGATATCAGGGTGAAATGAAGTCGACAGTAGGTTTGAATGACGGACCGACGGCGGTTGGGACCTCGGTAAGGACGGAAGCCATGGATTTGAGCGAGTGGAGATCTGAGACGCGTTTAGATACATGCACGTCCAAGACAAGCCTAGCTGGCATACCTGTGTGATCCTTTCTGCTGAGGGTACGCCTTAGTTGATCACGCAGATTCTTCCTGGACTCCTCGTCCGCAATATCATTTATCTGGCCGACTGCGGTAGTTTCTTCGCTTGCAGCTGTTTCCACCTCTGCGTCGACGTCGTGCACCAGAATGCCATCACTGATATCAAGATTAATGACTGACGATGCGGAGCTTTCGAGGCCTGCCGCCGGCTGGATGTGCGGGGACTGAGTTGCGGACGTGGGGCCATGAGGTTGGAGGGGGTGTCTCGGAGTGGGGGGGATTACAAGACGAGGGGTGCCGCTCCTGGCTGGCGTCGAGCAAGGCGGAGCATCACACATGTCCTCGCGGCGTGGTGGAGAGCGTCACATTACCGCACTCGAGGCCAATGCCATACAAACACAAACACTCAGCCAAGCTGCCGGCCTTGCACCCACACCGCCAGCCGGTTCCGGGTGTCGCCCGTGCACCACCACTTTTCGACCATGTCCGTCGTGAGCCCCGCATCAGACCCCAGATCGAAGAAGTCGAGTGCACCCACCCCAGCCTGTCTCTCCCGGTCGAAAACGAAAACTAGCGTTCACATCATTCGGCGACCGCGAGCACCGTTGAGCAACCACACTTACTGTGCTGGGCATCAAAAGACGCCCCGATTCTGAACTCCCCGACGTCCTCTAGACCGAGTGCCAATGCACCACCGCGTGTTGCAAGGAAGAGAGACTCCTTCCACTCGACAGCGAGCGATCTTGCCACAGCACTCGCCGTGGCCTCGGATTTGGGTTCGAGCGCGCGAACGCCTTGGCGCATCCGTGAGATAGCAACGGCCTGCCTCATATTGGTGAGTATGTCAATGCTATACCCTCCTGCAACATCTGTGCCGAGGCCGACTGATACGCCCTTGTCCAGAGCCTCGCGCAGAGGAAAAGGCTTCTCCGAAAAGTACGTGTTGGACAAGGGACAGTGAGCTACTGCAGTGTGATTATCCACGAGCTCGTCGAGTTCTTCTGAACTCAGAAACGTGCAATGTGCCTGGATAGTGCCTTTTTTCAAAAGGTTGTACTAGGACGTCTCCGGGTGAGCACGAACTAGCTGCAGGACGAGCAATGTTACCTTTTTGAAGACTTGGATATCCTCGATGTGACGCTCGTCCCTCACCCACTTCGCTTCGTCAAATGACTCGGCTAAATGGCTCTGGACACGGGTCGACTCCCTTGTGGAGAGCTCCCCGAGCCTCGCAAGCAACTCGTCAGAGCACGTAGGTACAAACCTCGGGGTGATGACAGGCTCTACCAGCCGTCGGTGTGGGTCAAATGCTGCCGTGAGAGCTCTGCATTCGTGTATGAATTCCTCCGCAGATCTACAAGACTCATCGGCGCTGGACTCTTTATATGTTGGCCGCGATGATTTATCCATGGAGAGCTTGCCGACAAACGCTCGCAAGCCTACAGTTTGCATCTCCCGAGCAAGGATAAGGCTGAGAGATTCAAGATCGCTGAATCGGAAAGAGCTCCATCGCTTACTTTGTCTCCGTCTTGATCGTACCGAATAGTAGAACGGCACCGGTCCCAACTTCTATCAGGCGCTGGGCAAGTCGACGGTATACCCTGGTGGCCAGATGTGGGTCTTTGTCGAGGCCTTCCTCTGCTTTGTAGGCATAATTATCGAGCCACTTCATGAGTGGCAGATCGAGACCGGTGCCCTGGTACATGAATTGGGGGGCATGGAGGTGCAGGTCGCAGAAGGTGGGGAGCAGGAAGCTCCCCGCAGGGAGGACTCTGATAAAAGACTCATGTTGACGGATATATCTTTGTGAGGGTTCTGAAGACGATGGAGACAGATGAACGATGAAACCGCGATCATCGGTCACTGAGTAGGACTGGTGAGAGGAGAAGGCATGACAAGGAATCGGGCATACGGAGGAGGTGGTCGTGCAGAATTTCCACTTGTCCCAGGGCGGGGCAGTGGACGAGTGTTGCTCGCAACGCCAACGGTGCAGACGCCATCGGTGATGGGAGAAGGCAAGGCCGACACAGGGACAAAAACAAGCCCGCGACAACCGAACTGATGTGTAGTGACAGAGGGCATTCGAGGGCACCTTCACGGCTCTGTGATGTTACATGCATTATTCCGCAACCAGTCTATCGTCACATCCTCCAAATGATCGTCAAAGTCTCCAAACGTTTGGTTCATGTGGACATCCCGCACTAGGGACATTGCGTGCAAAGGCGATTCGGGATTCGCCAACGTGACGCGAGCACCTGGAGTGAAAGCAGGTGGTTGGGAGACATGCGGGCGCCAGGTCGAGAGGCCGGATTGTGGGAGATAAGGCTAAAGAGGCGATGAACGAGGAGAGACGCTGCAACGACAGAGGGACTCACGATCAACGCAGTTTCGCCAGACCCCAGTGAATCACCGTCGACCTGACACCACCAGCATGAGACGGGACGATGGAAACGGGTGTTCATGCCCACCACAAAAGCAATCGCATCGCTGAACTGGCTTCTGATCTGCTCTGCGACACGCTCCCCTACTGGCCCCAGGGCCGTATCGTCTACTCTCTCGCAGGCCTGGTAGTACCCAACCAGGGAGAGGCCGAGAGATTCGGCATGTCCCCTTGCCTAGTGAAAGTACAGCAGAGGACGGGGTGGGTGAGACGCGGGGCACACGCACCAGGTCAAGACCTATCTCCATCATGGGGCTGAGGCTGGTCCAGTGGTGGAGAAGTGGAACAACATCTTGGACGACCACGACATCCGAGGCCAGCTCTCCAAGCAGCACGCCGTTCACTTGCTCGTGCGGATGCTTGGCAGCGTGGAGGAAAATCTTGACGTAGGCTTTGTGGCGGATGGAGTACGAAACCATGTGGGAAATGCAAGCACGTCGCGTCCTTTCTACAACCACGATGAGCACCCTGGACCCCGGGTGTGCCCTGACCTCTGCTGTCTCTCTCGCGGGCGTCGCTGCCCTCGCGCTCTTTGCGGTCGTGTGTGCCAATACCCTGTTGCCGAAAAACGCGCGATGGCAGGACAGGTTCACGTTCATCTGGCTCGTAAGTAGGCAGCAGCACGGTTCAAGGGCCACTGACAGATTGCGAATGGAAGGCCTTTGATGCGATGACGCACTTCTTACTCGAGGGCTCCTTTGTTTATCTCTCGACCTTTGGCAGGTCCGTCAACACGAGCACGGGTTTCTTTGCGGCTCTCTGTGAGTGTCTACTTTGTGGTGGGCGGTGTGATAGATGACGCTGCACCGTAGGGAAAGAGTATTCGCAGGCAGACGCGCGTTGGGGCGTCTCAGACCCGACGGTGGTGTCCCTGGAAATACTGACTGTGCTCGGTGCCGGGCCACTTTGTTGCTACATTCTGAACCAGATTGTGAGGGACGACCCTTGTCGTCACTACTGGATCGTCGTGTTGAGCACTGCAGAGCTGTATGGAGGGTAGGTTATTCGTCTGAGTGATTTGACCAGACTGAGACATGACCAGATGGATGACATTCTTCCCCGAATGGTTGACTGGGAGTCCTAGCTTGAACACCATGAACCCCCTTCATCTCTGGATCTATCTGGTGGTGAGGTTGATTAATAGCATCATATGCTCAGTGACCTGACTGCTGTTGGGACGTTAGTTGATGAACCTGATGTAAGTGGCATGTGTTGAGCGCGACTTTGCATGACCATCTCGATCACAGTTGGGTCGTGGTCCCACTCTGGTTGATGTGGGATTCGTATGGGCACGTTGCCCGATCGTTGCGGCAGGCAGCAGTCAATACCCGAGCGAAGAAAGATTAACGGTGTCATTCACTACTCGGTGATCAAAGTAAGGATAACAGGTTGGTTGTAAATGTCCCTCGTGACACTAAGAGAACGTGGTCCCGTGGTACCAGACATGAGCCAGCAGTATTAATGTCCATATAAATGTCCAGAGAGGATGCTACACTGTGTGTAAGATCGGCTGTTCGTTGAAAGAAGGCAACTTGTCAAAAGCGTGTCCAATGTGACTCGGGTCCGATGCCCGGCCGTCAGGCTAGTCGCGCAGGATGGTGAACTTTGAGCTTCTGTTTCCAGAATCGCCAATCACTTTGGGACGCGTGAGAGGACGAGGCGAACGAGGACAAAGCACTCACCGACGACGATGTAGTCGTCGCGGGTAGGGATATCGGATGGGACAGTGACCGTGGCGTGTCCTTGCATGATCGGAACGTCCTTGGCGAGCGGGGAATCTGAACCACGGTCAGACATCGAACGCGACGGTCGAAAGCGATGACTTGCCCGTATTCAAGTTCTCGGAGTCGTTCTCCAAGTAGCCGAGCACAATCTTGACGGTATAACTCTGGGCCTCTGTGGGAATCTTGGTGGTGTCCCACTTGACCTCCTCCACGGTGCCGGTGGTCCAAATGGCGGACTCGTCGGGCTCTGTGACGCGAGGTGCGACTGCAAGCAGTTCGTTTGGCGAGGTGGACGGGGCAGCGCTGGCGAGGAAGGGGAGGAGGAGGAAGAGGAGGGAAAAGAGGGAGAAGAGCATGTTGGTGAAAAGAGCGGACTCGCCGTCGCCGGATGGGTGAAACGGACTGGCGAGCCCGGTTTTATACGTCCAACTTCAAACTCAGGCTCACCCGGTCGTCATGCGCTGCATGCGGCGATAGACATGGACCCGGACTCGCACTCGCACTCGGACCTCGTCCTCTCCACCGTGCTCGCCCTCGCCGACTCCCTTCGCGACCAGTCCGCCGTCTCCGCACACGACCTCCTCGACGCCTACGCGACCTTTGCGGTCCGCATCAGATCTCTCAGCCCGCTCTTGCACGCCCGCGACACCCCGCTCCCCGCCCTCGCCTTCCTCGGGATCCACAAGGACAGCTTCATCCAGGCCTTGCGGCGCGACGTTCGTCTCGCTCACATCGACCCCTTGACCCCTTCCGAACCGTCCCTCAACCTCGGCATCGTCCCCACGCAGCGTGCCAGGGATTCGTCCTCTCTGTGCCAACATGCTCTCTGTGCCCTCACAACCATACTTCGGTTTCCTGCCTTGCACGCACTCTTCCCCGGTGCGTCCACTCTGATCTCACTCCGCGCGCGGCTCACATCCCTCAGAACACGATCTTTCCGCGTTATTCGGCGACGTCCTAGACATTGCTCTCGCAGACCACTTACCAGTCCTCAATCATACCAAGGCATACTCTCTATCATTGTGGGCCTTGAGCTGTCATCGTCTCCCTGCAGCAGTTCTCACTTCCCGCCGAGATGATGTAATTTCTGCTCTCCAACGGAGTTTGGATAGAGCAAGTCAACCGGCCAACGTCGTTCTTGATGGGATTATAGTAGGACCTTGTGTTCATTCTCCTTCCATCCACTTATGCTCCCTACCAGGCCATCTCCCACACAGTAGAATGTCATCCATCTGCATTTCTCCATCTTCTCTCCCCGCTGCTTCCCGATTTGATCACAAATATATGTTGTGAATCTCCCGAGCTTCGCTTCCATACTTCTATTGCCCTGGGCAAATTTGCGGATGCACTCGTCTCACATCCACAACTCGCCTGGACACAATGGAAAACACTTTCCGATCCCGTCATATCCTTTCTGGAATCTCACTGCGATGAATTCCAGTTGGCTCCCGGGTGTACAAGCTTATCCCACATTCTCCGTGGTCCCCTTACCGCCGAATCACCCCCGCATCCTGCAGACTCCCCAACGCGGGCCCTCGTTGTTCTTGCCTCGCTCATCGTTCTCTGCGGCCCTGCTTTGTATAAGAGTCCGACGGTTTTACGTCTCGTCGTTCAATCTCTTGGTATGGCACTCAAACATAAACGGTCCGTGATACGTGCCCTGCATCCGCATGTTTGGAAGTGTTTCGTCTGGACTTTCGGCCAGATGCTTCTCGACCCAGAGAGCGTAGACCCGGCGGCGTTCCGTGTCGTCAAGCAGGAGGTCTGCGGAGGCATCGGCGCCGCACTTACCGTCATCCTCCTATCTGATCGGATATCATCAACCTGGTCTGACAGGCGTGCTGACAGAGTGGCCCTGGCCTTATCAGTTGTCGAGGCAATGGTTCTGACGCAGTGTAAGCACACACGTCGCGAGGGGTTCATGTTTCTTCAGGCGTTTGCCGCCGATGCACAAGTCGGACACCAAATCACCCAGAACATGCATGACATTCCTGCCTCAGTTTTGCTTAACGGATCCATCATTAGTGCCGAATGGAACAACCTTCCATTGATCATTCGCTCTATTCCAACCACTCCAGTCACCGTACATTGGCTAGAGGAAACAGAGATTGCTGGGCACTACAAGACACTGTTGAACATATGGAAGCGTTTCACAATCAACGTAGACAAAAGAGAGCGGGACGTAAGTCAACTCATTGTCGATCTTGTTCGTGTACTGAGTACTTGCATCTACAAGCCGAGTCTCGTTGACGTGTGGCTATCTCTCTTGCTCACGTGCTCGCGTCGATTTGAGTGTGAACTTGCGACGACAGAAATGGTGAGATTTGCAGCCTTGACAATCACCGAGTTTCTACCGCCAGTCCCTCTGAGCGAGTGTCAACCAAACTGGGGATCATGGAATGTCCACGATCAACTATGCAGCCTCACCTTCATCGATCAATTGTGGTCTACAGTGCGAAGGGTTTTTGTTGCCCTTAGTCTTACCGAGGCCGCTGAGCTTATCCTGACTTCAGTTCTCAAGTATGCCTTCCACGTTCTTGATCCTGGCGTCCAGACGTTGTGGGGCACACTCTGTGCAAGCCTCATGGTGACGGCTTCGCCTTTGTTTCTACACGATGTACATGACCACACAGGGTCACAATTAATCATTCGGAGCCGACGTGAACTCTGGGGAATCGTTGCGACATCGCTGTCCTCTCCCGAGCTCGGTCTCGAGGGGGGGGATCTTGTCAAGTTTCTTGTTATCCCAATTGGGTATGCTACCTCTTTTCCTTCAAAACATTGTCACTGACATAAGCCAGTTCCTGGGTTTTGTCTGGGCCTGAGTTGGAAGCATGGGAAGTGTTGCTTCACAGTGCCATCACAATGTCAGGGGATTCCATCATTGTGACCGAAATCCTGCAATATCTACAGCGGGAAGAGGCCGAGAATTGGTATCGTTCTTTCACTGTTCTTGCACGAAATTATTTACGGTTTCTGAAGGCAGTCGTTCATACCCATACTCGGTCTCCTTCTAGCTTCCACTCATGAACACGGCAGTTTTCCATCTGACGAGCTTCTTTCCATGCTTGACGTCTGCTTGACTGCCTCTTACGGCCGGGCCTGTCACTCCCCAGATGCATTGACCCGTTCCCTTGGACTTCTCAATATTGTTTGCCGTGTGATTGTCTCAGCTTCAGGCAAGGTGATGCACATACTCCGTGCACTTTGTGGCAGCCTCTGTCTTTGGATCGAGGATCGTGCAGAGGTCATGTCTGACGAAGAATTTAATTCTGTGGTACAAATTTCTACTCCCTTCTCCTTCTCTGAGGCATTGAATCTCTTCCAGGCCGTCTCCTTGTATTGCGAAAGTCTCAAGGTTCTTGAGAGCCTTCCGTTATCGACCCAGTCTCTCCAAGACATGGCAAGTTTTCTCGCCTCCGCTTTTTCTCGCATCCCGAACCCAGCCGCTGCCCCCTTTGCTTTCGAAAATTTCTGGAGAGCGACTTATCATGGTCATACCCAATTTTGCAACACTCTTCCCCTGGAGATTAAGTCCTGTCTGGCTTGTTTCGTAGCCGCGTACGGAGGCGATCTCGCGAATGGATTGTCGTTGACTACAGAGTCCCAATCACAGAGTATCGTGAGATAATTCCTCTGCAAGCTTTGCCGCGGATGACGATAGGTTTCGTTTGAAGAATGACGGCTCCCAGTCTCGTTTTCAAATCAGCCAGGATTTGGGTGAATTTAGGGTTAGCCCGTTATCAATGCCCGCTCACGCGTTTTCACTAGGCGTATTTGATATTGAAACTGTACCACATGCACACCAGACGCTGACGGGCCAAGAGGATGTCACCTTCCTCACCCCTTCTACCGATGGCAATGCGCTTCGACAGACAGACATGGGTCGATGTCAGGAACACCCTAATCGAATGGATTCATCCGCCCAAGGTGGGTTAGAAGGGCCGATACGCAGTCCCCGAATACATCTCTCCTCCACCTCGTCTCCTGGCGGTGCGATACCGAGTTCTCGCCCTCCCCAGAAAAAAGATTCAATCCCTGCACACGCGCCGGACCGGAAACGGAAACTTGCAGATCGTGGTGACTATGTTCAATGTCCCTCAGATTGAAAACGAAATTTATTCGCTTTCCTTTAGACGTACCTCGGAAGCGGAGTCGAACCTCGCGAAGCACTCTCCGTGCTATCCGTAAAATGGAATCAGAGCCTGCTAGCCGCGGTGTCACGCCGATCGGTGTCCCACGCATGAATTCTGTGCCGCTTAATAAAAGGATGGTGTTTGATGGAGTATATGTGCCTACTCTCCGGACGATTACACAGCGTCGGAAGATAGTGCAGAAAGCGAAATCGGGCGCGGACACCATTAGGACCAAACAGGGCCAGGCGTCCGTCCCTCGAACCCCCTTGCCGCATAGCTCACAGAGGAAGAGCAAGACACCGGCGCCCAGCGTCTCCCCGTCTGTTGGGTCTGGCGAAGATAGTTTTGACTGGGAGGACCTGCGTGTCGATGCGACACCCTCAGGCAAGTCCAACTTCTGCACGCAAACAGGCGTCATTTGTTTGACTGTGCCCAGAGGTCGACAATGACCAGTCTCTGGTGGATGATCACCCCTGTTCCCCATTGTGGACTCGGGCTCGCACACCACATGGTACGCCAGAACACAGTCGTGTCACTTGCCCCACTTTATCTAACCTATTAGAGTCGGATGATGGTCCGTACCCCGTCCTCGGATCCAGTTTACCCAAGACGATGTCGCAGAACGCGATCACTTCGCTAGCCACACCTCATCGGTCCTTGCAGAGAGCAAAGACCACGTCTACGAGGCTCGATGCTCTCCGAGACGTCTATTCTTCCGTGGAGAACGGTGCGTCTCAGATACCGATGTCCGAACTCGTCAAGGCAACGAGACTAGTCCACCAAATTGGTGCGGTGTTGACCGAGCAGATGGGGAAGAAAATGGGTGATCGTCAGGCTGCTGGGTGACTGGCAATATATGGATACGAATATTTTGTCAATTATGGTATACATCGTGATGGTGGTCATGTCACCATCCTCGAGTAATTCTTATGATCTCGGGAATGGGGTTCGAATTGAAAATGCTGCTGGGACCGTTTGTTACCCCATGCTATCATGGCGCTCCAAAGCCTAGCTCATGCTGCATCAGGGTCGAATCCGAATGTCGCAGAAACTCCCGGTTTTGACAGCGCCCACATACAGTAAAGTTCGTTTTGCCCTCGTTCAGAGTTCTGCGGGCCCCTTGTTCATCTTCGGCTCCGGGACAATCTCTTTGATAGTACACGGTGGGGAAACAGGAGCCCACACTGCGGTCATTGACTCCGAAGGGACATGAATTGATTTTTCCGAAAGTGACAAAAAAAAAAACATGGCACCGACGTGTCGATTGCGTATCTCGGAATCGACAACCCTGTCAGTCACAAATTAGGTGAATGCGAACGTTCGGACCAGCGTGTTCAAAACACGTCTGGAGGATGACAGGGAAGAAAATTGAAATGCGTGACGTCGCGCCTGGTGTTTTTCAAGCCGTTACCCGATCCGCCAGCGACAGCCCGGGGCGTTCCCGGGTCTACCAAGTTGGTGCATGAACGCAGTGTCCTTCGGGGAGGAGATATACCTCTTGTTCCGTGCCACGCCGAGAAGTGGGCCAACGATGGTCGCCCTTTGATGGGGTGAAATGGTCCGACGCGAGCTGCGGGGGCTCGGGTCAGCGTTCTCGCTCTCAGGGACGCGGCCGTCACGAGCCGGAGGACAGACGCGTCTGAGGCGGCGCTGTCTTGGATGCTCCGGGTGACAACTTCCCAAGTTCCAAGTAGCTTACTCCACTGAAGGAACGGGTGTCTGCTCACAACAGTGT
Organism: Boletellus ananas; assembly: GCA_038089895.1. NCBI lineage: Eukaryota > Fungi > Basidiomycota > Agaricomycetes > Boletales > Boletaceae > Boletellus > Boletellus ananas. The sequence goes on along the minus strand of JBBPLS010000180.1, from coordinate 11,920 downwards.
GATGGCATTGACGGTGCGAGCCCGCCCAGAATGGGGTCCAACAACAAGGTGGCGCAAGATCCGTTGCCCACCGAGCGTCGTATGCCAATCGAAACGACCAGCAGAGTGAAGGGTTTCTAACGACATTAAAAAGCAGACAGGGAAGGGAGAAGAGTATGCTATGCCTATAGATAGAGAAAAGGTTGGTAAAGGGTTGAGGACAAGACCAAGATTGGCGAGATCAGAACCGACGCCCTAGGGCGGAAGAACGAGGTCTCAGAGTGACCCAAAACGAAGTGGCGTCAGTAAGAACTGGAGGGATGCGTGTGGAGAACACCGAGAACGACGGGGATACTTACCTCGAGAGGAAGAGACGTGACGAGGAGGACAAGGACGACGCTCGTCAAGCAGAATAACCGCCAAACTGGACAAGCGATGCGAAAAAAAAAAAAAAACAACCAACGGAAAAATAGCCAGTTTGTCGAGACAGCCACCGAGGCAGGTTCATGTGCTTGCCATGTCTTTCACCACGAACGGACCCTGCCTTTTGTCTAGCCGAGTGTCATCGCGCGCCCTCCCAAAGTTGTCCCTCCGCAGCCAACGACCGCGCCACGTCCATCGCGTCCAACGCGTCTTCCGCCCCCAGCTCGGCATCCAGCGCCTCCTCATCCGTCTCGTCCGACATGAGATCCTCCCCGATGTCCGCACTCGGCCCACGCCGCGTCCGTGTCGCCTCGTGCTCGTACGTCCGCGTGAAACACGCCAGGGCGCCCACCCTCCACACAGGTGGCGGGCGGATAAGCGGCGCGTACACGCTCTGATGGAGCGAAAGTCGAGGCGGCCGATTCGTCGCTTCCGCGTCAGGATCAGCGAAAGAGACTTTAGCGGGGTCTGGGTCCCCTGCAGCATTCGCAGAGCAGAGACTGGGTGACGTGAAGTGCTCTTCATGATACTGTGCTCCAACGGCCTCCATCGCGTGTTCGATCGCAGCCATGGTGATCTGCAGGTCATTAGAATACCAGCACAAGTCTCTGTAGAGTCTTGAACACACATGATTATTCTGTCGCCACGCCTGGCCCCGTTGCTTCAGCCTGATTTCCCTCTCCCTCCACACGATCGCCCTTTGCATTACATCCGTCACGAACAACACCACTGCAGCCTGCAAGTGTTGGATCAGCTGAGCATCGATAGACTGCGCTATCACCTCCCCTGCTCCATGCTCGAGCGAGGAGCACAATCTGTTCGTGGTATTGTACCGTAAGCCACAGATCGAAGTAACCAGCAAGTCGCGACGCACCCCACCCGCTTCCCCAGTATACCCAAGTTCAGCAGATCCATTCCCTGGCCGCCGAGGTACGCCGCATCGACACCCAACTCGGCGAATTGAGCTTTCAGTTTGTATGGCAATCTCAAGCCTCCCTTGTTCTTCGTGGCCACATTCTCCGTCGCCTCCACGTCCGAAGCTGCCTCGGAGCATGCCACAGACGTCGACATGACTGGCGTCTCAGTCTGTCCTGGCTTTGCTTTCTTGCCCGGTCTCAGCTTCTGGATCCCTGTGTTTATGGTACCCTCGGATGCCGCATTGTTGTCGCGCATCTGAGCTCTTTTCCGCCGCATGTAGAGTCGCTTCTGGATGCGACGGCGCGATCGAGGGGAAAAGAGTGACAGGTCAGGCCCTACATTCGCAGATGGGCATGGAGAAGCGCGAGTCGTGTCGTCAAGCGAGAACGTAAACACGGTGCTTGGTTGAGAAGGCACTCTGAGTGCTGCAGGCTGAGAGGAGAGATGATGCGACAAAGATGGGCCCTGGGCAGGGACGTGACTGGATGGGAAGCTTGCAAGAGCATCGGGACCAACATCCCCGGACAAGGCCAACAGAAGCGGGTCGATCACTACGTTGGATGAACGCTCCGGGGTGCTGATCGTTCCTTGGGGCGCAGATGTCCAATCTGGGGGGCTCGGCACTCGCACATTACGAACGTCAAGTGACCCTTTATCTCCGAGCTCTGTCAGAGTCGCCCCTGTGGCCGAGTCCTCTCGGCTCTTGCTTGCTTCCTCGCTCTCCCTCAAGATGCTATCCAGAACCAGTAGATGTGGGACTTGCAAACGACCCATCAGCCCCTCACGCTCCTGGACAGACGGGGCAGATGCTCTGCGGGCAGTCGTCGAGGACTCGGGCGATGAAGGACGACGAGCACGAGGTGGTGAATCGCGACCTTCCTCGACCACAGCTCGCACGCGCCCTTTCCCAGCGTCGCGAGGCCGTCCCCGTTTTCGCTTCCGTGGCTCGGCAACCACACCTGCTGTATCGCTAGCACCACCCCCCTCCACAGACGCGAGATGCTCCTCCTGAACGATCCAGGCCGCCATGCGCTCCTCCAAGTCGATCCACGCTTGACTGACTTCGAGTGCGGGTTCGCACGCGTCCCTGTTCCCGTCCGTGTCAGAGCGCGAGCCAGAGTCAACCGAGGGTCCATCGTCGACTTGCATCTCCGTGCCTCGACGTTCGTCTCCGGAACTGCCCACTGCCACGTCCACGTCTGCACCACTCTGTTCCACGGCCAACATCGCAGCGCCCTCCTCCAGCGCCTCCAAGTACATCCATACCTCCCATTCAGTCTTCGTTCGGACGCAAGCGGCAATGAGATCTGGTCTCCACCTCGAGTACACCGAGAGGGCGCGAAAAAATGCGTCGTGTTCGGCGGACGTCCAGCCCGAGGGTGCGGTGGCCTCACCGACCACGCCATCTTCGTTGACCAGGTTTGTCCCTATCGCCAAACGTGCCCTAGTGTCTGTGAGATGCTGAACAAAGGATGGGATGTACCCGCCCAAGACATCGTATTCGTCCATACAGCCTGCGAAACGAGTGCGTGTTTGGGTTCAAGGCAACAGGGTAGAACTGGACTCGCTTCAACGTCGCGGTGGAGCATCCTTTGAGTTCGTGAGCTCAATCGCCGTTTGATTCACGTTATCAGAAAAATGTCAGCAGCCATGGCCATTGAAATTCTCACGGGTCAGCCACTGTTTAATGTGCTATTCTAGCTGAGCGCAAATTAGGGGAAGCAACCTTGTCGAGCGGGGGTGATCACTTGAATTTAGAGAGCTTGAGCGAGGGACCTTGGGCCGCTTACGATGGCACAAGAATGGACAGTTACTGACACGACTATGCGGGAAATGATACAAATGATGGCAATGCTGCTCACTAGGATAGATGATGGAGCGAAGAAATGAAAGGCTATCAACAATTGGCGTGCACAAGATGCGCAAAACGTTGCTGGCGTCGGGCAACTAGATCTCGCGACGGGCTGGATGAGGGTATGTCATCCCTTTCGTCGTAATCGGGATCCACATATCGCCGTGGAGCCGGAGAGGCCAGGTGACGGGGCGAAACTTGACCTAGATGGAGATCATCATCCGAGCCTTCCGGTTCAGGCGCCCTGTTCCCTGTGCCAGCGAGAATTATTGAATCATCTGGGTGAATCAATGCTTAGATAGGCATGCGTAATCTTGAGCAGTCAGATTACTTACCGCTCCCTGCAATCATCGTCTCTTCTGGTACAGTCAACGAAGAACTCGTGTTAACGTCATCCCAATGCCTCATTCGTTTTCTGCGCATGGTCACCGTTTCGTCACCATAGGGATCGCGGAGCTTGGACATTGACGAAGAGCGCTGGAGACCCGGGGATGTCATGGGGGCGCCAATGCACTCAGTGCTAGCCGTCCTTCGCACGTTCCGTTGTCGACGCTGAACATCTGCCAACGATGGAACGACGACGGCTTCCATGACGATCCGCTGGCGTTTTCGCTTACGGGAAATCGTGGCCGTCGGGGAAATGTTGCTTTGAACCGGGGACTGTTCGTAATGTACTCGAGCCTTGCTCGAGGATGAGAGGGAAGCCTCAACCGCCAGCTCATCTTCCAGGTCGCTGTCACCAGTAGAGGGGAACTCGATAGAGGAACGGATGAATGACGTTCGTCCCTTTTTACTTGCGCTTTCTCGAGGCAATTCATCGACCGTCTGGCGTTTACCGAGGACAGAGGATGGTTTAGGCCTGCTTGGTGTGTGGTATATCCCTTCGACATTGGATAGCCTCACCAACGGCGAAACATTTTCCTTGTCCTCCGACCCACGCCCTTTGTCAGGGCTGTGGCTCGAACGAACTGAACGTGGTGTCGTTGGAGTCATGGGTTGAATAGGGAGCGTTCCAGCAGACGGTTTGAGTAGAATGGACTGGAAGGATTCCGGGGTGCTCAGCGGCTTGTGGGGACGTGGAGGGGTGAGGATACGAGAAGAACGCGAAATAGATATAGGGGTAGATGGTTCCGTAATGGTGCTAGCAGACGGGGAAAGACCCCCGACTGGACTAGACGGTGTAAACAGCGCAGGCCCAAGGCGGCCAATGAATGGCGACGACGTTCTCTCATCCACTCGCGTAGCTTGTACGCGGCATATTGAACCGGACCGTGAAGATGGGGGGGTGCACGAAAGCTCATCGTTGTCACAGCTTGTGGATGAGAGTGCACAAATCGTGCTATCATCGGTTTCTTCGGGGTCGCTGGAGGGTTCAACGTCGATTTCCGTGGATCCTTCAGCAGGGAGGAGGCAGATACGAAGATCCTCGGGCCAACCGCCTTCTGGTTCTTCCACATCTGCGGTAGTCGTGGTCCAGAATTCGGTGAATGCATCCCGAACAAATCCGGGTTTGTCATCCCGACCAATGAAGACGGACTGGAGGAGGGGTGCAAGAATCTCGAGCACCCTGGGCATACGGGGAAGTTCTTGAATACCTAGCAAGGCAGTTTGGTAGAGGGGCAGCACGTCCAGCGCGTATTCATCTTGCGTAAAAACGCGGTACTCGTCCGATAACCAAGCAGCAATACCCTCCTGGATGGTCTCCAATAGGCTGAGACGCAAGTCCACAGGGCATGCATCGATTGCACGCGTCAGGGATACAATAAGCCACATGGATGGCTTCAGATTGTGTGGTTTTGGAGGGTATGTGGATACCAACGTGTCGTTGACAAGTTCAAAGACCTTCACCGGAAGCTCTCTCACATCGTCCATTTCGCAATGCGATAAGAGCAAGTCAGCGATGCGAGTGGGAGAACCGAAATACGGGTGAGAGGATCGTGTGACCATACTGGCAACATGATCCAATACCATCGCTGTGTCCGTTCCGACGTCACTGGCCTTGTTCATCGCATGTTTCAAGAATCCATCCCATACGCTGAACTCATCGTTACTCAGCTCCCACGCACTGCGGTTACTACCCATCATCAAAAACGGGTGCAGATGATATGACAGGAAAACTTACTCGAATGGAACCCCAAGAAGAATGACAGCACCCTCCCACGACGCATCGGGATCTGCGGTCCAAGCCTCCACGAGGCCAACCCAGACCGAGCTCCGTGCTTTGGGTTCATGTGTCATGGCGGGGTACGATTTTGATCTTTTTGGGTAGAACTTTTCTAGCTCCTCAATGTCACATACGACCAGAACTTCGGCACACAATTTGGCCCACTCCTCCCTCGCAATATCGGGAGTACTGGTCTCCCAGACGAGGTCAGGTTCATCTTCGACGAGGCATTCCAATAGATTTGCACCGCCTAAATGAAGCAGGTTGGAAGGAAAGATCGTCCGCATGGATGCCCATAGTTGTCTGACGACACCGAGCTTCATCGTAGAATTGGATCGCATTGGCTTATTTCTGGTTGTCCTTGAGCGTGAGTCGGGTTTCGACGAAGTTGAGCAAGCGGTCATGGTAAGATCGAGCCGTGTATCACGGAGAATCTCTGCAAGAATCTGGGCAGCTCTAGATGCGAATTCAATGACACTGTCTTGGTCGTCGGTATCTAAACACAAAATAATCAGCAAAATGGCGACAGCATCGACAAAAGAACGGTCGCTAACCGATGCGAACAGTCACGTTCGCCTTCAGTAGACCATTCCAGGTTGCGAGCGTCTCGGACTGGCCCTATTCGTGAACGACGAATTATACCAATTGATGCAACTTACCGGCAAGGAGCAGTCATTTATCTCCAAACAGCCCAGGGAAGCGCCCCAAATCTCTATCAGTTCATTGAATACCCAATCCCTGGATAGCTGGTCACGAGTCAAAGGTCGAATATCGCTCAACTGTGGACACTCTTCGAATATCGGCTTCACAATAGTAGAGAGTGACGTATAGTCGGCGGTAAGCAGTCCAGGGCTCGAGGAAAACAGCGATTGGGGTAACAAGTTATTCGGAGACCAAGGTCTGCTGCAATCGTTCTTACAACTGACCAGAATTTTTGCTATGTCTACAGCATCGAGAGTAGTTTGGGCACCCTTGTTGAGCATGGTCTTGACAAGCCGCAAAGCCTTCTTTAATCGATCTTCATCATCGCACTCGTCTCCAAGAAGCGCTGCAATAGTCGAGACACCTACACCCATATCAACCACGGACTTGACCACTGTCCAAAATCCCTCCCGAGTCCGTACGCTATCCCGCTCATCGCCAACCTCTTCGTGAGCTTCGTCGCCTTCGGGACAGGGCTCCAGTGGTGGATGAACATACGCCCATACGACACACCGCCACAAAAGGGAAGCGAGACCCCGGACAGAGCTCTTCTTGTGGCGCACGGCGAGCGTAAGAAGGGCAGATATAATCCGAGCGAGTTGTATATCTGTGCAAACTAGAGGACCGAGTAGCACGATTAGACATCCGAGAACACTCAAAGCCCATACGGGACCTTGTGCAACGTGCTGGGGGTCAGCGGTATTGAGAGTGGTTCGGAGGGTCCGGACGATGGCAGACTCCGCTACAGGCCTAACAGGACTGCGACGGGAAGGTGAAGAAGCGGAGGTGGTCAAAAATGTGGAGACAATATTCGATACGCGAAGGTGAACAGATGAAGAAGGGAGATTAATGCAGCCCAACACAAATCCTCCGAGTGCGTGACATGCCTGGGTTCGCAAGCCAAACGTTGGTGCCAATAGGTTGGCCAGTATGGACGGCAAAAGTTCGACGAAAGCAGGAATGAAAGTAGTCGGTTGGTGAAGAGATAGATCATGGACAGCCTATCCGCACGAGTCAGCGGAAAGACACGTCCTTTGCAATGAACGCGCACCTTGAGTCCATCGCATGCAGATCCCTTCTTGCCCTCCTTTCCAAGCTCGCCCTCCATACCACGCCGCAGGGCAAACGCAATTCGGTCCCGAGCGGGAAGCAAAACAGTTTCAGGAAGCCGCTGCACTTGTAGTAGCCAGATGGACAATGCACACGTCTTTCGCGCATTTGGAGTGGGCAACTCATCAGCCATGGGAATGGCTAGCACGCGAGTGAGCATGTCGCACAGCTGAACGTCTACATCCATATGGGTGAGTTACGACAGAGGACTGTCGGCAGGACCCACCTTCGAATATTTGGTACACTGGTGGCAAGGTGAACACGGCGCTGAGGAGTCGCAGAACAGCATGTGTTGTCGTGCAAAGATCCCGAGCGAATTTAACTTGAGAAGCTGACATGCCCCGCTTCTTCTTCCTGGGGCTTTGCTTTGGGGAAGGCAACAGCGAAACCGTCTCTTCATCCTCGCACTCCTTGGCGCAGTCCGTGGGAATGTCATCTTCAGGTGCTGGATCAGATTTAGGCTGGACGAATGCTCTGTCAAGATCACGCATGATGGCCTCGGTGAACAGCTGCGCATTCTTGCGAAGGGGCTGGAAGAGGGGCCAAGACGCGTCTGCGTCTGCCGAGCTCGTAACGGCGGCTCGCAATCGAGCATGCAAGATAGAATACGCCTCAATGAGGTCACGAAGCGTAGACTCTGAGGAGATTATCTGCTGAACCGGTCGAGAGAGGTAGGAGAGGTCAACGAGAGGGTCTTCGGGTTCCGGGGTGATCTGTCGCTGGTCCTCCTCTAGTGGGAGGAGCGATCCACAATCACGCTTCTTGAGGATGGACTTGGCTGGCTGCTCTATGGAGACGCGGGGCAGATGAGGAGCGAGCAGAGTGGGACCACAAGAGAGGATAAAATACTGATTTTGTTGCGCCCATGCGACACGAGAGCCAGGCAGGCGGTTTCCTTTCGGGCGGTGATGGGAAGTGCTGGGAGGGGTGGGGAGAGACATGAACACGGTGACGACGAGAGTGTCGCTGCCGCCGTCGCCGTCGTGGTTCGGGGGAAAACGCGCGCAGGGCCACGAGCGTGACTAAATACGAAAATAATTAACGCACATTTAAACGCGCTAGTTTACGCGTCGCGTTCAATGTTTGCTGGCATTTACCTGTTATTGGTCACGTGCTCGTTCATCCGAGCGACACCGACGATGGCAAGGGTGCGCTCACGGGACACTGGTATGACTCGCCCAGCTCACGCCCCACGACATAGGGACGCTCTGCAGCCAAGGGCTCGGGCTGTGAGAAGGGCACGACCGAAAGCCATTGATTTCTTTACGGAAGACAGTGCTGAACATACACATGCTGCCTCTGATGACGATGAGGACAGAGACACCAACGGAGACTCGGAAGAGGGAGAGGAAGAGAATATGGATGCCCCACGTGTCGCTCAGTGGATTGATGACGACGAACTTGACCTGCAGGGCCGTACGGACAGCCTGGACTCCGATGGGACCCACTCTGAAGACGGTCACACTGAAGAAGCAAGGCCATTATTGGTGAGTACCTCAACACGCGTGATGCGATTCCGATCTGTTTGCTGATGCGTGCCTTTGCTGCAGCAATCTCTGGAAGACGGTTCGCATATCTGCCCCGTCTTGTTGCCTGGATATACTTATGGCGCCTGGCAGATCTCTCTCGCCTACCTCTCGGTACGCTTCGGAGTGCTCAGCGTTCTCTGTCTCGAGCACAAGCACTCAGCGACCCTCGATTCGGTTCCCGGGGACATTCAGATTTCAGCACATCGGAGGATGACGACTCGTCCAGTCGTCCGGTCAGACTCGGTGAGAAAAAGGAAATGCCGGATCGGCTGTCCAAACCGAAAAACGTCACGACCAAACGAACGAATAAACACGCGTAGGCACACAGTCCCCGTCTCCCATATCGCTCACAGACATGTACCATTTACAGGCCTGTCGAAGTAACTTCCAAACGTCCTGTTAGCCGTCAAAGGACAGTCGTTGACGAGACACTGCCAGTACGTGTTTCAGGTGCCACGCTTGTTCCTCAAGATGTATTTGTTTGCTGTCAGAAACCAAGAGACCCGCGTTTCATGCACGCTGCCGGCCGTTATGATCCCTCCAAGTTCAAACGGCAGTACGACTTCCTGTCAAGTTTGCGCAAGGAGGAGCTGTCGACGCTCCGCGAACACACGAAACGTGCACAGAAATTCCTCGCAAACTCTCCGTCCTACCTGAAAGCGGAGCGTGAAGAAGAGGCGAACCGGCTTGCACATGCTGTGAAGAGGACGGAGAGCGCCGTCAACTTGGACGACCGGGAACGCGTCGAATCGGAGGCACTACGGTCCGCCAAGCAGACGGAAAAAGAGAAGCGGAGGCGGGGTAAAGCCGGGTGGTGGATGAAACGGTGTAAGCGCGGTGTGCAGCCTCCAACCTCGCCCACCATTCACGTGCTCGTCATCTGTCCACAGCCGAAAAGAAAGCACTCCTGGTCAAAGCACGAATGGACGCCATCGCGTCGGTTGGCGGAAAACAGGCAGTGAAGAAGGCGGTGGAGAAGAAGCAGAAAAAGATTAGCCAAAAGGAGAAGAAAATGCGCCCATTTCCCCGGAGTGAGGGAACTGAGCGCTCGGACGGCAAGAAAAGACGTCCAGCGGGGTCGGTCGGAGGGGCGAAACGACGCAGGATGATGTAGCACCAAAGAACCCTTTGTAGCACCGCACGCCTCGGCCCATGGGGAAATGGTATTATTTGATTGCCTATGGTAATTGGTTCTGTTTGTTACTGCGACTTCAATTTCACTATCAGAATGCACTCGTGAGTGGACGCCCGACAAGACGGAAGAAATGATGGGTATAGTAGCAGAGGTGGGTAGATGTCTAGAGAATAAGGCAGGAAACTAAACCGATGCGATCGTGATGCTGGATAAAACGTCCTCTTGTTCATACAACGGTAGGTAAACACCAAGATGTATATGTGCCAAGCGGGAAAGCCGCTCTGCGAGTGAGCGGATCTCGTCGGCGAGGGGTTCCAATCCAGAAGCCAAACACGGAGATGTGGAGGCTCCATTTTCGGCAGGCTTGGTGTGAGGGGGCGGCGAGTCTCTAGGTGGATAGGCGACGGCGAGGACCTGATTGAACACCGCGTCACGGATTCTGTTTTTGAGCATTGTGGAGAGTGCCGAATTTGGCCGGACGTGTGATTCGCACCATCGTTCGGCGAGCTTGAGCATGCGTTCGTCCGGGGCGTGGAAGGGGGATGCCTGACTGCCAGCTGGCGAATGTGGGCGAGCAGAACCAACCTGCGCCTCCTTGGCTCGGAGCGCAACCTGAAGTACGACATCCTGCTTGATCTTGGACCATTTCTCGCGGTCAGCATCGGAAATAGACGATTGATCCAAATTGCCATATTTGAACCATTGTCCGAGATGCGAGGACGAGATGTCTCGGATCTCCTTTTTGAGCCTGAGGAGCTCAGCATCGCTCACGCGCGACTGATCTCGTGAGGCCGGCGAGTCACCGGCGTCCGAGAACACGAGTTGGCGGTAGAGCAACAGAAACATGTACATGGCGGCTGTATCGGCCGCATCGGCCGCTAGGACGAGCAGGCGTGCACTGTCGAGATAGGTAGTCTCGGGGTACAAGGGCAAGGGGCACATGGCATGCATGGGGGAGGATGACGCGTTTTGCGGGATTGATGGTGCGGGAGGTGGATCGAAAACGAGGTCGGTCAGGCCCTTGAGGACGCTGACGTATGTCTTCTGCGTGTGTGAAAGGTTACCATAATGGAGAGATCCGGACGGGAAGGAAGGGTGAGCAAAAATAGGTGATGCGAGCAGCTGGCGGTGGGATGACATGATCCATTCCCGTGTGACATCAAGAGATGAACTCAATCCCTTGCGGCTTTTGAAGGCCTTGAGCTCGTACTGTCCCGAACTGTCGATGAGAAAAGGGCGCAGGGTTTGGAGTTGATGGTTTGCAATGTCCTGGTTTATACGTGAGCGCGGAAAACGGAGGAGGGGAGTGATGCACGAACGAGTTTCATGAGTTCCAAAATGTCGAGACACATTCGCACTGCTTTGACGGCGTCCGCTTTACTGCCACCACCCCCTGGTGCACAGGCTTTTGCAACCTCGACCATGGCGTCGACGGCGCGATCGCGCATGGGTGCACAGTGACTCTTGAGTGTCTGGCCGATGACGATGAAGAGGCCGGAGGGATCGAAGAGGTTGTGCTGAAGTTCCTGGTGGATGAGGTCCGGGTCGAAGACGGATCGGAGATGGGCGGCCTGGGCGGCGTGTCTCTCGATCTGAGCTTGAAAGGTGGACGGGTTGGCGTATGTGTCTGAGATGCTCGTGAGAGGTTGGATGACGAAGAGGAGGACTTCGAGGAACTCGGTCAACAGGAGGCGGATGCGCGAGGGCATTCGAAGGGTGAGGACGTGGCGGGCAGTGGGAAACGTGAGGACGGGGTTCTGAGGGGGGAGAGGGATGCGACGGCAGACGCAGACGCAATCCGACGGCCTCCATTGCATGTCGAACGAGACGCATGTGCAGCCGCTCTCGAGTTCCTGTGCGACGGCATGCCAGTACCTGTCCGAGAGCTCGCGTTTTTTGCGTCCGGAAGTGGGTCTGAACTGCAGCCCGGCGTCGAAGAGGAGGTCGTGGCCTGTGTGGGATGAGTGAGAGGGAGTGAGAGAGCACGGGGGACGCACGAAGCTGTGGGTTGCGCAGGATGGCGCTGAGGTCCAGCTCCTTGAGTGTCTGTCGGTTGATGAGCGGATGGAGGGAGGGGATGTGGGGGGGGGTGGTGGTGAGTGCGCATC